>BQNB010002400.1:0-33475 GCA_026074375.1 Tanacetum coccineum | reverse complement strand
TATGGGGTGCTTAGTTTAGCTTATTAATAAGCTGGGTAGTTTTAAAGCTTAATTAGTTACTAATTAAGTCCCTGATTAGCTGGGATCAAAAGTTCACTTTCTCTTTTACCCTTTTAAAGCCTCCCTACTATTTTTAGCTTAATTTTACTTATTGTTGCTCATTTACTGCTTATTAGCTTTAATTGCTTAATTTAGTCATTTATGTGCTTACTTTACCAATTCATTATCATTTGTCCTTATATCAATCAAAACTGTCAATTATCCAATAAGCTCATGCTTATTGGAAAATTGCTTATTCTTCAAATCAAATTGTTAAATAGTTCTTAAAATCTCATTTCCTTAATCCATTTTAAGTTTTTACAAATTTTCCAAGTCTGATTTAAGCTAAAACTCATTTTTCATAATTAAAGGGATGTTTGGTTTTCAGTTTTAGCCAAAAGCTAAAACTGAATTGGTATTTTATTGGCAAATAAGCCAATTTGATTTGGCTTTAGTTAGTTTAGAAATAAGTAGTTCAGCTGTTTACAGTGATTTTTAGAGTAGTATTGTCATTTTGAGCTTATATGCTCATTTTCTTAGCTTAAACTGTTTTAAGTGCTTATTTTGATAGCTTGTCTTAAAAACTAGTTAATAGGTGTCAATTCAGTCTTAAATTAGTTGATTATGCATTTCAAGTAAGTGACTATAGGTATTTGGTGTTAGTTTACATTTTTCAGTGTAAAAAAAATAGTTCTATTAAGCTGTTACTTTGACAGCTTATTTTTTATTCAAAATGTTTTTTGAGTCTCATTATATGTTTAGTAGGGTCAAATCTAAATCTGTTTGAAGTTCTTTTTATCATAAGCTTCCATTTGCTTATTTTAAAATAAGCTCAAAAGTAGTCTTCAGTTTTAGTCCCTTAAAGCAAAAATCAATTTTCAGTTTAAGATAGTTTTTTTTATTAGCTTTTTCTAGCTTATCCTGATTTTTAAAATAGTTTTTAAAAGTTGTTTTATGATCTTTGATGGTTAATAAAAAGCTATGTCTAGTTGAAATAGCCATAAGGATCCTTTAGCTTATTTAAAAATAAGCTCAAAAGGGGCTGTTTGGTTAACAGTTTACACCATAAGTGCTTATTCCTTTATTTTAGCTTATCTGCTTATTTATAAAAAAGGTTGTTTTACAAAAGTTGCTTATTTTTAAGAGTTTTAAAAAGTTATAAAAAAATAGAAAAAATTAAAACACTTGGGAAAGTGGGAAGCCCCGGGTGAGCAAGGCTCGAACCCGGGACCTCTACCACCCTCACCAAGTGTTTTATCCCCCACACACACAACCATCACGCTACAATAGCTCATCCGTTATTACTTTGCATTATCTATCTTTTATATACGTTTTTGGCATATTAGTATAATAAACTGTTTTGGCTTATTTCACAGCTTATTCAATAAGCTGTGTTCCCGAGCTTATTTTTCCTAGATTCCTCTTAGTTCAAGCTACTTTCTATAATTTTTTCAGAATTTTATAATTAGTTTAGTATTTTTAAACATTTATTTTTTTTAAAAACTTTAAAAATTCATTAAAAATAGAAAAATAATCAAAAAAATATAATTATTTATTAGAAAATTTTCTTTTATCGTATAGTTTCTAGAAAAATTAGTTTTGCTTCCGTAGGGTTAAAATTGCAAAATTTCAATTTTTAAAGAACGGGATTCGTTTCCGTTCACGTTTTTCGTGTTTTTAAGCTCAATTCAACTCCGTTTTTGTTCTAGTTTTTTTAAAACTTACTTTTTAGTCAATTAGAGTCTATTAAAAGAGAAAAATTCACTTTAGGTTTAATTTTAGAAATTTAGTATTTTTAATCACCGTTTAGAGTTCCCGTTTTGTGTTTTTAGTTAAAGTTTAATTTCCCTTTATTAAAGTTAGGTTTAATTCAATTTTTAAAGAACGTAAATCGTACCTGTTCACGTTTTCACTGTTTTTAAACTCAACATTCAACTCCGGATTTTGTACTAGTTTTTTTAAAACTAACTTTCTTTTAAGTCCATTATAGTCTATTATAAAGAGAAAATCATTTTAGCGTTAAATGTTTTTGTGGGAAATTTATGTTTTAATCACCGTTTTAAGGGTTCCCGATTTGTGAATCTTTTAGTTAAATTTTAATTATCCCTTTATTAAAGTTAGGTTTTAATGTCCTTTAATTTGCTTACCCCCCCCACCCCCCCAACTTTTAGGATTTGAGGAAAACAAATATCATGAATTTAACCAATTCAAATCATTGTCCAAACAACAAACGTGGTCTCAATTATCATAATCATTCGAGGAATACCACCCGAAACACTTACCGCCGTAAATAACTTATTATTAATATATTTGTGAAGAATTCTTCTTACTACTTTTGCCCTACAAGGGTAGTTTACGAATAATTTTCTCAATCAACATTATATTAGTTAACTTGTATAAACCGTTACGCATCAATAAGATACATAAGGAATAAGCATATGTTGTTGATTTATGTTTGAGGATAGGAACCATGAAGGATACGCTAAATGTTGCTTTGGGTGATTGTAAGTGGATGAAAACAAGGAAAGGAATGGGTACACAAGAGGGGAAGTCAGATGATTTGTGGACATATATGTGACAAAGCTAGCAAGGAGTTGCGGCTTTTGTCTGATGAGGTTTTTAGATGGACTTATAGCCATGATTTTCTGTAGGTCTTTGAGTGCTACCACCATCAGGAGTTGATCAGACTGATTGGAGGTTAATTGCAGAGGAGACCTAGCTCTTAGGTGTTCAGTTTGCCTACCAAGACCCCTAGCGCCCGACTTATCAAGATTTATCTGATAGGATGGGGTCATAAGGAGAATCTCGTGATACATCAATATTTAATACATTTAGGTGTCAAAAATTAATACCACCTAAATCACCTACATTTGTAGTCACTAACACTATGAAAACAAGATATTTCAACATTAGTCATTTGTGGTTTTCAGGTAAAATGATTTATAATTAGCACTTATGGAAGAAAAAGAGACAAAATTATTAAAATATTCACAACGACCGTTTCGGGCGTAAACTCTTTTTTCCAGGTATACGCCGTAACAAATTCCAAGCTGAAACACGACATTTGAAGGATGATTACGACGCACTCCATTTATTGGTTACACCGTAATCATATTTATGGAAGGAAATCATAACAATATTTACCGTTACGACGTAACAAGTCATGTAGTTACGACGTAACTATATTCAAGGAATGAAATTAGCATACTCCTAGGACTCAATTTAGAATGTGAAACAACAAATTTACGGTGTAACCAGAAAAAGGTAACGTCGTAAACACACATATAAACAATTTATTATAGAGTAATGCAAAAAATTGATTACCATGGTTTACGCGTAACTGCTTGTGGTTGCGCCGTAACACATTCGACATCTATAAATTTGAAGTCGTTTCTACACATTCCTCATCCAATTCCCCGACAAAACAACACTCTTGGTTTGTAACAAGGTCTACAGCACACTAGTGATAGAAGAAAAAAAGGTTGAATAAGCCAGTATACCATGTTGAACAAAAATTATAGTTTTTATGAATTGTAGTGTTTCTTAAACGTCTCCTACATTTTTCCTAAAACCTAAGCAAGTAGTGAAATTCACCTTAATATCATTAAATAAACAAATTAGTTTCATTTAATCTCTTTAACTACTTTACGATATCTAACATACTCAATATCATACTCTGCATTCGAAAGCTTTACAAGTTGAAGAATATCTATGATATTAGTCTTAGATCTGAATTGATTAGAACTGCTAAGGGCCAATAGAACTTAAACACACTAATTCCACTTAGGATGTGCTCAATTCTTCAATAGTATATCCATAAACATGGAGGATTGTTTATACCAAAGACATCGGTACTCATTGAACTTGGATCTCAAAATTAAGTATTTTGCAGCATTTAGCAACCGGTTTAATTATAATTCAATTTCGGCCCTTACTCTGTAAATAAGTAAGCCTTTGTACCATTGTTATAATCACTCTGGTATTAGCCGACCACATTCGAGTCGCGTGTTGGTATAATAGCATTTACCACGAGAGGAATCAATCCAAAGATAAACCTAGGAATAGGATCAATCCCCATCTTCTGTTCATACTACCTAGGAATCATAGCTAAACAGGATGCCCTTCTTAGTTTAGTGATCACCTCAGGTTATGATAAACTAATAAATTGCACAAAAAAAAAGAGTACGCAAAATTAAAAACTTGATCAACTTGGATAATGTTATACCTTCAATGCCTAGTTCAATTTCCTTTTAATTTACGTGACAAATTATTATCTTATATTCTTTCTTAAAGTCACTCATTTCTTAATCAACTACCTTGGGATGACCTCGGATTTACCAACTCGTACAAATATTCACGACACGAGGACTACTCTCTGCCTGTTAGGTGCCCGTTTCGTAAAAGGGTAAAACGAGTTTTATAAATGTAAAACTTGGTTATTAAATATTTCAAAAGAAAATACGCATCAAGTTTTTGGCGCCATTGCTGAGGAGTAGTTAATTCAATGACTTAAAAACTTTAAATTTTTCTAATCAATCTTTTCATACGACAATCAAAAGATACGGAAAACAAGAAGTCCACTAAGCAATGAAATGCTGTGATTGAAATGTCAAACACTTAACGACAAATAATCAAAAGTGCTGACAGGGAAGACAACCCATGAAAGCTCTCGTTTAGTTTCTTTTTATTACTTTTACATAAATAAAAATTGTCTTGGTAAAAAAATAAAAAGTTTAAGTCACACCATTTACGACGTACCAAGTAACTACAATTTACGCATAAACTACTCATTGTCAAAATGCAAGTCGTAACCTGGTTTACATTACGGCGTAACGATTCAATTTTTCAAAATACAAAAATGGTTTAACTTACGTTACGGCGTAACCTATTATTGTGTTACGCCGTAACAACTGAAACTGAAACATAAAACCCATTCCACACGAGTCATAACAGTTTCTATCTCAAACACACACTTGTAAATCTCTTTAATCTTTGAATCTTCTCACTCCTAATCCTCCATCATGGCAGGTAATCATCATTATTATAAGCATTTGATTCATATATTGGTAACCAATAATCTCTTGATTATATGATTACATTATTGTTTACATTGGTTAATTACCCTTTATAAACATGTTATAATCTAGAAATTAGGTTATTCCAAACAAGTATTATGATTCTTGAACATTTTGAAATCGATTTGTCCCATAAAATTTTAACATGCACTGTTTTACGCCGTAACCTATTGGTTAAACGGGGTTCTGGCAGTGGTTGCGGCGTAACGCTGTTTTTGGTTACATCGTAATCTATTTCTGGGGCATAAATTAATGTGTAATAAATTACCTTGTCTAAATCTGTGATAGAAGGGGAATCAATGGCTCTAGTTCCTGTTAGTATTAAAACAAATCATAGGCATGGATTTCAAAAGGATTACGACGTAACTGGGTTTATTATTACGCTGTAACTAATGGGGTTACATCGCTATGAAAATAGTTACGCCATAACTGGGATCAAATTACGGCAACTAATTGGGTTACGACGCAACTACTATTGGATTACGCCATAACAACCTCCTGAACAACCTATTGCAGGAGGTTTTCAATATAATTGCACCATTTAACTTCTACAATTCCAATTTACAGGTGAATGGCTAAAATTCAACAACCGTAACTTATCTCTTGGAAATTGAATGCCCTGAGGGGCTTGAATTCAAGGAATTTGGCACCCTTCAAGAAGGAATGGCTCTCTAAAACCTCAACCAGTTTTGCCATGTTAGCTATGAACAAGATGATAGGCGCTTTACTTCTCAAGCTTGGAATATGTTGTTTAGGATTAAGGAGCAGGTTGTTAGGGAACACGTCATGGAGTTTCTGTCAAGCTTCAACTTTAGGGATCACATTGAGACATTGGATCAAACTGATACTATGGTTTTTCAGCTTGGTGGGGGAAAGGAGGAGTATGACCATGAGATAGTTCATTCAGGCTCTTGGGATGTATACATATCAGGAGATGAATAACAACTTGTTTGAACCTTTCTATGATTCATGTTACAGGAACATGCCCATCAACTACAACCCCACCAATATGTTCTCAACATCACCACCCGAGCTAACTATGGCACCCGACACCCACCATCATACACCTCAATCTGAAATCCCATCTGTCATTTAGTGCATCATTTTCTCACCCTGTCTGTTGCAGGTAGGCACAGTAGGAAGGAGAAGGTCACTATGGATGACCTATTTTTGTTACATAGCATGGATGGAGGAGTCAGTGTTGATGTTCCTTGGCATGTGGGCAAGTTTCTGTGTGATAAGGCAAAAGGGTCTAAGAGAAAGAGCCCGATTGCGGGGGCACATTTGATTGGGAAGATTGCTAGTTATTATGGTTTGATGACATTGGGATCTTTGATGAATGTTACATTGGGACCTGAGACCTCTTCTATGAGTGTAGCCAAGTTGGTTGATCTTGGCATATGCAGGTACAATGGTCTGGGTATTGGTGAAATGGTTGCTGAGATCCTCGAGGTTGCTAGGGACGATGATGTTGGAGCCGGACAGGCTAAGATTGGGGGAGTAGGACACCACCCCTAACATGTCCAATGCCAACAGGCTCAGAGCTATGGATGAAAGGCTAGGTGAAATAGTGAACGACGTTGATGAGCTCACTTATGTTGTATCGGGGATGTCTGAGCAGTATGACCAGTTCTACGGAGAGTTTGGACAATGGCGAACTGAGCAGGAAAGGTTTATTTCATGGAACACCGATCACCTTTCACAGCTTCTAGCTCATCACCACATCGATCACACCCATTATGATGGAACCCACTATTCTTATGTCCCGAAGATTCCTGATCTTGGGGTTTAACAGGGTGTGAACTTTATGTCTGGCACTCCTGGTTATTCTACAACTCCTTCTCCTTCTGCTAGCCAGTTTGGTATGTTTGGTGATGCTCATCCTTCCACTTCTCGCAATCAGGACGACATGAACGAAGACTGATTCTTCGTTTTTATTTGAACCAAGAACAATTTGATACTATTTACATTTATGTCTGTAATAATTTGAATTCTTAGGAGTTTATCACTTTTATCTATTATTGTTGCTACTAACAGTTGTGTTTGGAGGAATTCTTTATCAGACCAATGTTACGACGTAAGCACATTTAGTGTTGCGCCGTAACCACACATGCAGAGAAAAATGGATTTACCCATTTACATTACTGGGCTTTTTTTGATTAGACTAATCCAATCGTCTCCCTTAGTTCTTTCATTTGATGAACATCTCGTTCACATATTACTACAAGGGAAGTTTTTCTTATATCCTTTTCTTCTATTTTAAAATACAAAAGGGACTTTGTATTATTCTAGTTAGGGGGAATGAAATAAGAAACACATTATTAAACACTTGATCTTGCCTTTAAATTTTCTAGTTTTCTTTGAAAAGTATGCTAATTTTAAAAATTTTGACATTTTTTTCTTAAATAACTAAAATTAAGTTTTGCCGTATGCACATTACCTTTTATTATACTTGGTGAGATTCATGTCTAATATTCTGTTTCCATCATATTACTCAAAAATCCACCAAATTATTGAGTGTACCGGTAGTATTGTAGACTTTAGAACTTGGTCTGTACATCATTTCGAGACCTAATTGATTAGCAGGAATAGATAGTCAGAAGGCAAACAATAGGAAACCACCCATATAGACTTTATGTTGTGTTATTAACTTGTTACTATGAATTGTCGCTTACCATGATAAGACCTTTTGTTGCACTCATTATTAGTGCAAGATACCCCTAGATCACCCTTGTCAAACCAATCTATGTTTTTACCCTACTCTATATGTTTCGTTACACCATTTCACCTTAGCCTACCCTATAGTCTTAATTTTCTTTGTGTTGAAAAATCTGGCTACTTATGTCTATGGTTTAGGGGGGGGGGGGAGGAATGGGAACGAGGAATTTATGCATTGTGTAGAAGACAATCGGATTAGATCTATAAAGGACACCCCCTGTATCACACACTTTTGACATTTGTTTACTCAAATGGGAGGATGTGCGTATAAATATCGGATATTTCAAGTGGCAATAATTAAATGATATAAACTCTGTAACATTTCTTATTATGTATGAAGAAATGAAGAAAGAGGTGAAACAAAAAGCCACCCAGATGCTAAAAATATAAAGAAGGTGCAAAATAAAAAAAATAAAAAGTAATAAAAAATAGAGCTAGTAGCCCATTATTACCCCAAGTCATTCCAATATTCATGAAAAATGGAGCTAGTAGCCCATTATTGAAGGGATCAGATATTCGGACTTTGACTCTTGGACCCATGGTATGGCAGTGTATTGTTATGAAAACTTTAGATTATTTCTGGTTTGCCTTAAAATATGTTAGATTATCCGGAATACAAATAGGTTATATATAGGAAAGACATGCAGGGACTAGTAATTTAAGTTTAAGTTAGTTTTTCCTTGTCTTGACCATATAATTCTCTCCCCTATATACTGCCACTGGAGGGGTGAGGATTCATTTGTATCATTTCACAAAAGTGTGTGTGTTCTTTCTCTCTCTAAAACACATACACATCTTTCCTTTTTCTCTCTTCATAATATGGCTTACTTCTTGTTTAATCCTCCCCGACCTCCGGATCATCTCGTTTAGCTAGTGTTTCTTATTATGTACAATTGGTATCAAGAGCTAACCGGGGGTGTTTTGTATTCGTGCGTGTTGTGTTAGTGGTTTTGTTGTGTTCGATTTGAGCTTATTATTTTTCTATTCGGCTTATTTTTTCTATTTTTTTGTCTTTCTCTCTTTTATGTTCGGCTTATTCTTTTTAAGATAATTAATATCTTTCTACACGTTGTTCTTGCCCAACATTCTGCATATATGGTTTCTGTTGACATTGGGCTCATTTTTTTTCAAAAACAAAACGTGGCATGTGGGCTTATAAACAGTACGTGAAGGTTTTGGGTGTGCAATATTTTATTGTAACTGGTCACCAAGTTTACACACTTTGAAACACATTTGTGGGTTAGCTTATTCTCATGGTCACCAAGGTTCTTATTTTGAGTTTTTTTGTGGTTTAACAGTTTTTTTTTTTTTTTTTTCCTAAGCTTATTTATAAGCTTTTTAGCCACGGTTTGTCTTGGGGTTTAGCTTATTTCAACATTAAACAAGCTTAATTCGAAGCTTATTTTGGGAGGCTTATTTCTCTTATGGTTCAAACGGATTCACAGAAAACAAAGAAGACAAGATCCATCATTTTAGCTTCACAAGGACGTTTGGATATTTGTTAGCTTTTTGTTGGTTTCTAAAGAAGAGAAGAAGAAGACAATAAGAAGGACGATGTAAGTTTTGAAAGGTCACCGACGAGTTCAACAACCGATCTAGTCAAAAATCCTTGAAGACCCGAACTAGTGTGCACCGAACTAGTTATTCACTGAACTAGTAAAATTTAGAAGCAACCGAACTAGCAAAATTTAGAAGCAACCGATCTAGCAATTTCTTTAGGAACCGATCTAAACCGATGTCTAGTGTGAACCAAACTAAACTATAAACCGAACTAACTCAAACAGGGCAATTATACACGTTATAAGTAAAATTTTAGGTTTTTCGGTTTCGAGTGTCGGTTATCTACGAGACTTATAACTTATACCGATGTGATCGTGATTTGTTTTCGATCAACGTGGTATATTTGCTTTTCACCGACAACAACTGTAGCATTTCGCGAGACAAGATTTAAATTCATTGCATTTTTGGTGAATTTTCAACCGAAGAAGAAAAGGAAAAAAGGGAGGGATGTGTTTTCTTTATATAATTCAAAAATTTTTTATTATTTCAAAATTGGCAACTTTGGCCCCTGGATTTCATAACCAATTCACCATTCATCCATTGTTGCATCATTAACCTTCAAGTTGAAACTGTTTTACACCGTTAGTCCTTAATTGCTACAAAACAGCCCGTTACTCATCCAAAATGACTCGTCATTGCACCGTTAGTCCTATTTAAGTTTTAAAACAACCGTTATTTCATTTCATGCTTCAATATTTGTGCACGTTCAATCGTTTTAAGCTCATTAATCGTTTAAAAGATCTCTACTCAGTTTGTTTAACAACGATTTCACAAACAACATTTTTTATTTCACGGTTTTTTCTTGATTTAGTAAAATCCTGTAAAAGTCGATTCTTGTTACGGTTTAAGTCATAGAATTATAAAATCCTGTGAATGTTAATTGATTTCAACAACACAACAAACACGATACATAACACTAAAAAGGATCCGAATAAGATTTACTAAAACATCAAAACTGCTAAAGATTCGGATTACGATGACAAATGATCACGAAGTTGATTTGGTATCGCTTATTTGAGATTGAAGTAGGTTTCACGAAGGCGTCTACTTATTTCATCATCGAGCTCTTATCGGTCTTAATTTTTCCCCTTTTTTTTATCAAACCCTATTATTGATATTGATGACTTGATTGAACGTATACATTTATGATTAAGACTTGGATTATTAGTTATATTTCCTGATGTAAGGGAGTTACATTTAGTGTCTGGGTTATGCTATCATTAAAGAGGTTACATCTGTAGTACTCAGTGTAACACACAGAAAAGTCGGATTTGAATAATTTCGAGAGGTGTTAGTACTTTCTTATATCTTGTCTGGTTTAGTTAGAGTTACTTAGATTTTTATCTTGCACCGTTATTCATTTCACAAAGTGGCAAGATTAAGTAACAAAATTTGGGGGATTCTACTTCTTTTTTCAAGTTTGGTATAGAGGTCTTTTTCAATGTGAGTCAACAAACAATAGCGAAGATAGAGGTTGTAAGTTAGCCAGAGAGTTAAAGGTTAGATATTTTCAACAATTATCATGGAAGGATCTGAAGCTACAAAACGTCATGGTACTTCATTAGTCTAAGGCAAAAATCTTCAAAAGTTCTTAAATGTCTTTCATAAATACTTTTCAATTATTGTTGCTTATGACAAAGAACTTATTGAGTCTAGATGTAACGACAATGATGCTTCCGAGAGTTCGCAAACCATCATGGGGAAAATTTTGTACATCCGGGACTTAGTTGACTTTGATGTTACCATGTCAACTTCCAGGGGGAAGTAGTGTAGACTATTTTACTAAGTATGGTTTATGAAGTAAATTTCTGGCTACTTAAATCCATGGTTCGGGGGAATGGGAACGAGAATTATATGTATTCGTGAAAGACCAATCAGTTATGATCTATAAAGACCCCCCCTATATCACCACTTTTGACATTGTTTATCTCAAATGGGAGGATGTGCGTATAATATCGGATATTTCAAGGGCAATAATTAAAGATATAAACTCCTGTAACATTTGCATATTATGAAGAAAATGAAGAAAAGAGGGTGAAACAAAAAGCCACCCAGATGCTAAAAATATAAAGATGGTGCAAAATAAAAAAAATAAAAAGTAATAAAAAATTAAGCTAGTAGCCCATTATTGCACCAAGACATCTCAGAAAAATGGAGCTAGTAGCCCATTATTACACCAAGTCATTCCAATATTCATGAAGAATGGAGCTAGTAGCCCATTATTGAAGATCAGATATTCGGACTTAAACTCTTGGACCCATGGATGGACAGTGTCTAGTTATGACAACCTTAGATTATTTTTGTTAGCCTTAAAATATGTTGACTTATCCGGAATTACACTAGTTATCAATAGGCAAGACATGCATGGACTAGAAATGTTAAGTTAAGATAGTTTCCCTTGTCTTGACCTAAAAATACCCCCTCCATACTTCCATGGAGGGGCGAGGATTCATTTGTATCATTTCACCAAAGTGTGTTTGTTCTTTCTCTCTCTAAAACACATACACATCTTTCCTTTTTTTCTCTAAATAATATGGCTTACTTCTTGTTTAATCCTCCCCGACCTTCAGATCATCTTGTTTAGCTAGTGTTTCTTATTATGTACAATTGGTATCAAGAGCTAACCGGGGGTGTTTTGTATTCGTGCGTGTTGTGTTAGTGGTTTCGTTGTGTTCGATTTGAGCTTATTATTTTTCTATTCAGCTTATTTTTTCTATTTTTTTATTTCTCTCTTTTATGTTCGGCTTATTCTTTTTGAGATAATTAATATCTTTCTACACGTTGTTCTTGCCCAACATTCTGCATATATGGTTTCTGTTGACATTGAGCTCATTTTTTTTCAAAAACAAAACGTGGCATGTGGGCTTATAAACAGTACGTGAAGGTTTTGGGTGTGCAATATTTATCAAGGGACAACTTTCACGGGTAACCCATATCTAGCTTACGCACGTAACCTGTGTTTGGATGGAAATTTACTCCAAGTTAGAGTACGGCATAAACACACCTTATGGTTACGTCGTAACTATGAAGATCCACAAATATGGAATGAAGATCATGTACATATGGAAATTATTTGAAGGTTACGGGGTAACGTAATATCTGGTTACGTCGCAACAATTGCTTATTTATGGAATGCCATGTAAGAAGGTTACGGCGTAACACTTTTACCAGTTATGCCATAACAGGTTTGATACCTATAAATAGAGGCCTCATTCAAGCTATTCTAACATTACTTCCTCCACAGCCAATTAGAGAGGCGACAAAGGCTTCCAACCTTCAAAGAATTCTACTTGGAGTCCAAGGGAGATCACACTTTACTTACTTTTTGTATTTAATCATTCAAATACGAATACTGTAAGAATTATGAGCTTTCAATCTATGATTACTTCTACTTCTTGCCGTGTTTTCGTTACCATGAGCGGCTAAGCACTTAAAGTGCTAGCCTAGTTATGTAATTACTATTGTTATGATGTTTGTTTCCTGTTAGATTATGGTTTCGTTAGATATTCCTTGACCATCGTGTAACCCTGGGTTTTGGTAGTACGGGTGGTTTGGACCTTGCTTTCCCCATTATTAGATTATCATGTAAATATGGGATCCACCGTGTACTAGGTAGGATCTATGACTCCATCCCTAGTGTAAGAACTAACCGGTCTCCGCACTTATCACTCAAAATACTTAAAAAGCACAGGAACTCTTTCAGAGGGGGTTAATAATCATTATAGGTTATTAGATATGTTTTGGGAATAGTTGGGATTAATCATGCAACTTGGATATCCTACCTCCTATACGAATTGGACTGAGTCGGAATCGAAGAAGTATAGGATAGACTAAATATGCCTATTCAAGTCTATCGACCTTAGAAACCACTAATGAAACCATAGTTTAACATTGCACAGGAAAACGTTTTCATAACAGTAGTAATGAAGTAACAAGGGTTTTGCGTACAGGTTATGTAACTAGTAATTTTCACAAAAGTATGCTCGATTTTTTTTAATTTAAGCATAATTTAAGCATGTTAGTGTAAAAAATAGGGCAAGTAAAGTTCTAATGCCACTCCTCCCCACTAATTATACAACGCCCTAGTTGTATAGATAAAACATTAAAAATGGGAAATAAAAGAATTAGAACGAGAAACTCCCCTGATATTTGCTCGGTAGATTTTCCATGTTGATTTATTGAGCAAGAATTTTAGATTATCGATACTTGACCAAAGTCATTTTCTTTCAGTAAGTCATGTGTAAGATATAAGAAAACAAGTGCAATTTCTATCTTTGTGAATTCGCTGGTTAGACTCGAAATAAAAACCTAAAACTGTATAGGAAGTCGATACGCCGTATCCATTCCCCAGGATACGCCGTATCGATACCTTAGAAACAATCCTAAGTACAAGTCAGAAGTCGAATACGTTGTATCTGTTTAACGAATACGCCGTATCGACCAGTCTAAAAATAAAGCTTAAATTGCAGAAAATAAAGACTGAAGAATGTCTAAGTAGTCAATACGTCGTATCCATAGGGTTTGGATACGATTCTATCTTGTGTATTTTATCCTTTTGTGGAATTTGACCTTTTGCCTTGGTCAAGGGCATTCGGTTAGGATCTGTATTAGGGTTGCTATATAAGTGTGTGCTAAACCGCGAATCAGTTATACTTACCCCAATTTAATCCCATCCTTATAAAACAATTTGGGGTCAAACGGGATGACAAATGGAACATACAAATTCTTGATTAGGAAAATGAATAACATCCCTTTGTTAAGATGATTCCAAGTCATGATATTAAAATTTAGTCCCTTGATAAAAGTTTTAGTTTTGAAAAATTTATTAGATGTATTATGACTTGTTTCCAAAAGCTTATTTGACCCATGTGCATAGGCACCATCATCGGTATTTATTACATTGCCCCCCAAGACTATTTAATATCGATTTCATGATCATCATTGTCCTTATCCAATTTTGAATCATCGGGATAAATTATGTTAAAAGGAAATAGATCATTAAAGTATAAATTTTTTTGTTCTTCTTCATCACATTCGGACAATGTTGTTTCATCTTTCAAATCAAATTCATCGATATGTTGAGGACTTACAGTAGGCTTAGTTAAGAAATTTAATTTAGAAGTTAGAGCATCATTGTAAATAATGGCTGGAAATTCTTTCTCAAAATCTTTAAAGTAGTCTAAATCATTAAAATAACTGACAGTAGGCTTGGGTGACAGAAACGAAGGCGTATTGACTTTATCATTATCATTTTCCGAATCTGTTTTCAAATCGTCGACAGAAATTATTTTATAGGAAAATAAATTTTTGTCATAAATCATCGTGTAATCTTCATCATCGGATTCGTCAAACGATATTCTAAAGTCAATTTGATTGTCGTTAAGAGGACTTACCGTAGATTCACACGAGAGTGCTACTTCAGATGTTAACGCGTCATTAAAGACTATAGCTGGGAATTCAGTTTCAACAGATCTGAGGTCGTGAACGTCTTCATCATACCAGATCTTACCATACGTAGCAGTTTCCCAGTTAAACACCTTACCACGTTTTTGAGCCTTTTCTTCCTTAATCCTGATAAACTCTTCCATAGTAATATTAGGGTCATCCATTTTAACTTGTAATAAATTTGCTAGGAAAGAAAACTATCAAATAGCTTAATATGTCGTATTCAGTGAACTAAATACGCCATATTGATGTTAGAGTCGAATACGTTGTATTGGTTTGAAAAACATTTATACGCCGTATCCAAGAAAATGAATATGCCGTATTGAGTATTCGACTCAAAAGGTTATAGCGAACTGTAATAATGCACACAAACACATAATATGTAACATCCCTCTTCGATAGAGAGACAAAGAGTTACGTTATGGTGTCATATTAGTACATATAAACGCAAGCAGAAGACATTATTTAATAAATTATTGAGCCAAATCAAAATATCTTTCCAAAAGTATAAAAGACCACACATAAGGTGTTAGGAATATTTGTAATACTTAGTTTCTACTAGTAGGTATGTAGTTCCTACTGGTAGAGTAGTAGTTCCTACTAGCAGGTATGTAGTTTCTGCTGGTAAGGTTATTATCATAGTTAGTCCTGGTAGGCTAAATCTAGTTTCTACTAGTAGAATACTTAGACCTGGTAAAGTCAAATAGTTATTCCAGGATAAGATTTTAGTTAGTTAGAGATGAGGATATGCATGAGCTAAATAAGGAAGATATTCATGTATATCAATCTTAACGCTTTTTAGTAATGTTGAATTAGGGATTCACACTATAAAGAGAACCTACGGCTTAGGGAAATGGAGATCCAGAAAAACACATTTCTCCTTGTTAATTAATAGAAATCCATAGAAGGATCTTTTAGTTTTTATTAGTCCTGTTCTTCTTATTAGTTGTGTCTATATTCCGCGTAGACATTAGCTTTTCAAAGTAAGAGTCTCTCTTGTGATTAGCTTGTGATTACATAGGTTAATCACCATCCTTAACAGGCAGTAAAGATCTATCTAGAGTGGGATTCAACAAGTGGTATCAGAGCTTGTTGAGAGTCTCTCATAAGAAGAATATTCCTGGATTTAAGATCCTTATAAACCTCACAACCAAACACCTCTATATACCTTTAAAATGGCAGGATCTGACAATGATAGCGATGATGCTAGTGTTCATAGTGAACCCACCATTCCTCAACAACAACGAAACATTCAACCTCAAATCATTACCACTGTCTCAAACAACAATGCAAAGTTTCCTTATTTGAAGAAGGATGAGTATGAGGTCTGGGATATGAAGATGGAATACTAAATCACAAATAATGATATGAATATCTAAAAGGTGATTCAAAATGGCAATAGCTTGAAAAGGACTGGAAGAGAATTGGTGATGAAGGTCATATACTCCCCCAATGACTGCTGATGAACACATTGCTGTTCAGAGGGAATCAAAGGCAAGAACTACCTTGCTTCAGTCTATTCCTGATGATCATGTGGTTGATTTCCATTATATGGATGATGCAAGGGATATATGGAATGCAGTCAAAGCTAGGTTTAGTGGAAATGCCAAATCTAAGAAGATGAGAAAGTCTATGCTGAAGCAAGAATTTTCAGAGTTCAGAATTAGTGAAGCAGAGGGATTGCACAAAGGGTATGACAGGATGCAGAAGATTCTAAGTCAGCTTAACCAACTCAAGGCCAAGCCAGAGGATGAAGATATTAATCTCAAGTTTCTAAGAGCTTTGCCTTCATCATGGTCTCAGGTAGCTTTAACCTTGAAAACCAAAGGTGGACTTGAACTTCTTTCTTTTGATGATTTGTACTACAAGTTAAAGACTCTTGAGGTAGATATCAAAGGATACTCTACTTTTTCCTCAAGCCAATCTGCAGGTCCAAGCCATTCTGCATTTGTTAGTACCACCAGTGCTAGCAAAAAGATGTCATATGCAGATAGTCCAAGCTATTCTTCATCTACCTACACTGCTCCATCAAACTCTAAGACTGGGTCTCACAGATCTGGTAATGTAATTGAAGATGTTCTTCAATCTTTTGTTGCTGATACTGAGCCAGAACAACAACTGGCTTATGAAGATTTTGAACAGATAGAAAAAATGGATCTGGAGGAGATGGACTTGAAATGGCAAATGGCTATGCTTTCTGTTAGAGTACACAAGTTTGAGCAGAAAGCTGGAAGGAAGATTGATTTTGATAAGAAGGAATCTGCTAGGTTCAACAAGAAGAAGGTCAGATGTTACAAGTGTCTTCAAAGAGGCCACTTTGCCAGAGAATGCAGGGCAAAGGGAGGAAATGACAAGCAGAGATATTCCTCATTCAAGATTCAGGAGATTGGAAAGAAGGAAGAAGATTCCAAAGCCTTGATCACTGTTGATACATTGGTTGATTGGACAGAGCATGATGGTCAGAGTGATGGAGTTATTGCTCCTAAAGAGTTTGGTATGATTGCTGGTTGTGATACTGAGGATGCAATTGAAGAAGGTGCTGCCAAGATATACAACTTGATCACTGGAGCTGATACAAAGGAAGCCAGTACTGCAGGTGATGCTGGAGAATTTGCTCTCATGGGTGTCACTTCTGAGGTACATAACTGCCCTTTTGGTTGTGATAATAAGTATAATGAACTTCAAAAGCAGCATAATGAACTTAATGAACAAAATAGTGAATATTTTATACAAGTTCAAGCTTATAAGAACTCACTTAAAACTTTGGAAAAACAAAAGAGAGTTCTTCAGAAAAATCAGTTGACACTTGAAGACAAGATTAGGGTGTTGTCTATTGAACTAGAAAATACAACTAATCTGCTAAAACATTCTGAAAGAATAAATGCTATTGCTGAGACTGCTAAGAAAGAACTACAGACAAAACTTGATAATCACTTAGTACAAATTGAAAAGGGGAGAACCTCTTCCAAAAACTTGTTCAGATTAATTGATAGTTCCATGTCTGTTAGAACAAAAGTGGGTTTGGGATTTAATAACTATATAAGTGAAAATGAGTTAGGATGGGATGACTCTGCATTTAGTGTATTTACCACTAACTTTGAAGAAGTGAAAGGTAGACCTCTTTTCAATAGGTTTGCCAAAACTGATAGTATGAAAGCTGTGCCTCTACCTCTTTCTGGAGATTACACTCCTCTATCAGATCACATTGACTTGGATGAATCAAAAATGTCTTATGGTACAAAGTCCTCAACCTCTGGTGACTCTAATTTTGTGTCTAATGACTTTGTCTCTTGTGATAACAGTGACAAGTCTTCAGAGGTCAACACAAATGACTTTGTCTCTAGTGATTCTAGTGTCAAATCTTCAGAGCCCAAGACAAATGATTCAACCTCCTGTGCATCAACTTCTAGTGTATCCACATCTGAGAGTGAAGCTGAGATTGAGTCCAATGTTAGGACACCTATCCAAACACCCATTATTGTTCAGGAGTTACCTAGTTTTTCTTGTACTGATAAGGATGTAAAAACTTCTAGGACCCCTTGTAATAAGAATGGTTATTTTAATAATAAAAAGGCAAGTCATTTTAGGAAAAATAATTCTTCTGCTTCAAATTTTGTTTTGTATGTGGTAGTTATCTTCATCTCATTAAGGATTGTAATTATTATGAGACACAATATCCTAATGATTTTGATGGTGTGGGATATCCTCAAAGGGAACCAATTTGGGATAATGCTACTAGGGTCACTCAGTTAAATTAATTTGTCCCACAAGTAGTACTTCTCAGGTCTGGCAAGGTTTCTATTCCTGCTGCTAGACCAAACCAGGTTCCTGCTGGTAGGCCAAAACCAGTTTCTACTGGTAGGCAAAATAGGCCTCCTCCAGTTCATGCTGGTAGAAGAAATTCTTCTTCAGTAACTTCTGGTTGGTGGCAAAGTACTGCTAGACCTATGCCCTATTTAATTAGACCTACAAGTTCTTATTTTCAGACTTATACACCATATGTACCTCAAATGTATTATAATCATATGCAATATGGTGGGGTGAGATGGGCAACTGCTGTTAAGCCCTCAGCAGGTTGTTCTTGGAAAACACATAGAAAAGGTTTATACTGGGTACCCAAGAACAATAGTGGATCTCACACAACTTCATGGACAACCTTTTCAGATCCACAAGGCAGACCCAAGTCATAAAGGGCTTGGGTCCCCCTTAGATACTAACTTTTCCCATGTTGTATATTGTAGGAAAATTCTTATACTGATGCTGAAGATGAAGGGATCTTTGATAGTGGTTGTTCTAGAAGTATGACTGGTAACATGGAAAGACTGGATGACTTTCAAGAATTTCAAGGAGGAAAAGTGACTTTTGGTGGTGGTGAAGGTAGGATTACTGGCAAAGGGACAATCAGAACTCCCACACTGGATTTTGAAAATGTCTACTATGTGAAGGAACTGCAACAATTCAACTTGTTCTCCATCTCTCAGATTTGTGACAAGAAGAATAGAGTTCTCTTCACAGACACTGATTGTCTTGTGCTATCCAAGGACTTTATGCTTCCAGATGAAAGTATGGTGCTACTTAGGGTTCCAAGGAAACATAATCTTTACACCATTAACTTGAATAATCTCAGTCCCAAGGGAAATTTGGCTTGTTTGGTGGCAAAAGCCTCAGTTGATGAATCTGTGCAATGGCATAGGAGGATGGGTCATGTTAACTATAAAAACATGAACAGGTTGGTAAAGGGTAACTTAGTTAGAGGACTACCACCTAAACTTTTCAAGAATGACCATACCTGTGTTGCATGTTGTAAAGGCAAGCAACACAAAGCCTCTTATAAGGCCATTACTGCTGTGAGCTCCATTTCTGAACCTTTGCAATTGCTTCATATGGACCTCTTTGGTCCTACATCAATTAGAAGCATTGACCACAAATATTACTGCCTTGTGATCACTGATGACTATAGCAGGTTTTGTTGGGTTTTCTTCTTAGAACATAAGGATGAGACCTATCCTATCCTTAAGGACTTTCTTAATCTTGTTGAAAACCAGTTGAACAAAAAGGTAAAAGCCATAAGATGTGATAATGGTACAGAGTTTAAAAATGCTTAAATTATTGAACTCTGTGGGTCAAAAGGGATAAAGAGGGATTATAGTAATGCCAGAACCCCGCAACAAAATGGGGTTGCTGAGAGGAAAAATAAAACCCTCATAGAGGCAGCTAGAACTATGTTGGCTGACTCTAAGTTACCAACTATATTTTGGACTGAAGCCGTAAGAACTGCTTGTTATGTCTTGAATAGAGTGTTGGTAACTAATCCTCATAATAAGACACCTTAAGCCTTATTGACTGGGAACATTCCTTCCGTCAGTAATTTTAAACCCTTTGGGTGTGGTTGTGCAAATTTAATATACTTATAGTATTAATCCCGTGAAAATTTCTATCCAAAATACTTCTCAATCAAGAGAAATATAAGGTAAAAATCTCACTAAAGAAAACACAATTTGTATATTTTTATCCGGGAAGTACTTTTCCTCGGGTCGTGTCCCAACGAAATCGTGAATTGAGAATTTGGAATAATTCGGATTCGAGTTAAGAATGATAAAGGAATTTTTGAACTTTTGATTATACTACAAATGTAATATCACGAATTAAAAACAATTAACTAGCTCAAAATTTAAATGCACAAAACGTAAAAACGCGAGCTAAAACTGAAATTTAAAATCTAAGGCACGACTTTTAACAAATTTTATACCTAAAAATCACAAATTTAAAAAGAAAATTTTAGGAAAAAGAATTTTAATTTTTCAACTACTTTTCTATTTTTTATGATTTTTTTAAGAAAAAGAAATCAACTAAAATCTATTTTAATTTCTAGAAAATACAAATTTAACTGGAAAAATAAGGAAAAATGATTTTAAAATACTAAAGTGGTGCATAAATTTAATAGAACAAAAAGCCCCAATTTTTATACCCTAATTGAGCTCTAATTTGATCAATTAAAACTTTTAACCTAACTTTATTAAACTAAATTCTAGAAATTTAAGACTATTTTATTCTTTTACAAAAGATAGGGTAGAAACTGAAATAAAAGAAAGTAAAGGGTAGGCGGCCAATCTTTTGCAAATTTTCACTATAGTATAAACGGGTGCCCCTAGACTTTGAGAAAAGTACGAAATAGACCTCGCGATTCTAGCTTATTTTTGGATTATTTAAAAGTGAGATTCAGAAAAAACTCAAAACTACAAACTTATAGACTAGCTTATTCTAAACAACTTTAATGAAGGCAACTTGAACTTTTAACAACTATATAAGCTAAAAAATAAGCAATTTGAAATCTGTCACAGAAAGTAGTGATTTAAGAGCTTATTAAGATTTTTGCTTTTTCCTATCTTATTACTTGATGAAATTTGAAACTAAAAGATGCTAATTGATGCTTAAGATGTGTATTAAATGTATTTAAACTAAAATTGCCCTAGTATTAACAGATTTAGCAAGAAAATTGAAATTTAAAAGTGCAAGGTTTTACTGAAACTGTTTTTGAACTTTTTCAAATAAGCTAAAAAGCTTATTACTGAACCTTAAGTGCTGAAACTTTGGAAATAGGCTATGCTAGTGATAGATGACTAAACTAGATAAAAGGTATTTCAACTTATTAACAAGAAATTAAAATTCAAATTGTAATAATGCTAAAATCCTAATATGCTATTAAGCTATTTTTGACAGGAAAAATAAGCTAGTTAAAATGCTTAAATTTGAAAACTAACTGATGAAATGTGATAAGCTAATGGAATTCTAAAAATATACCAAATTCTAAATTCTAATTCCTACTATTGAATGCTCAAAGTAAACTAAAAAGTTCACAAGCAACGAGTTTCATGCTTGTTTGTGTACTTTTGGTAAATTGCAAAAATGCAGGCTAGAATTTTAACTGAAAACTCTTTTGAATCTATTGACAAAATGAATCTAATGCTATATTAACAACACTTGATCATTAGAGAGCTATAAGAAACTAAATTCTAAACTTACTTTTACACTATAAAACTGCCTGGTTGTATTTTAAAATCAAACGTTTTAAACTCTAACTTTGCGATTAACAATCATAACTTCTTAAAATTACTTAACTTTTATTTTATGACTTAAACTAACTAAGTAAAAAGGATTGACAATATTTTAGTTGACTTTAAAAGTCTCAAACCAGCTTTAACCAAACACACCTTTATAGAAATTGTCTAAACTAGATTGAGCTTAAAAATCTACCTAAAAGCTAAAACAGCTTAAGCCTTTTATCTACTTCTATTTAGAATAACCTAATAAAGCTATGTGAACTATAAAATCTATAGCTATTTTAGAAAAAATAAGCTACTTACTCTACTAAGCTTATACTATTAATAATGACAGGAATGAAGGAATGAAAGATAACAATGATTATAACTAGAACAGCTTTAAAACTAACTCATTTATAACCTACTAAGCTACAAGAAACAGGAATAGACAATAGAATTCATAGGAAAAAGCAATTTGTAATAAGCTATGAATTGGCTAAAATGAAATTTAGAAAGGTAAACCTGAAATTTGAATAATCTTCTTCACCTAGACATCCAAGAGTAGAGTCTAGGTGATCCTATATGGCACCTTGCCTTTACACTTGAGCTTTAAGCTCAATAAGCTATTAAAAGCTTATTACCTTGTTGCTTCCAAAATTGAACACAAAACACCTCAAGTTATCATGATCTTAGTGAAACTTGATGAAAATGAGTAAAGGAATGACTGAAAACAAGTTTTAACTAAATTTTGAGCTTATGAACGGTAATAAGCTCAAAAGAGCTTATTAAGAGCTTATTGAGTGAAAAGAGCTTAAAATGGAAAACAAATGACAATTAAACTTGTAAACTGAATGTGATTACTCAAATGTATAAGGTACAAGAGGAAAGGAAGAGAGTACAAGTGCTTTAAAGCTATTTAAAAGACTTGAAAGAAAAATTGCTTAAAATTGAAGGAAATACAAAGCGAAAATTAAAAACAAAAACAACAACTCTCAAAGTGAGCCCTAAGCCTCTATTTATAGAGAATAGAAGAGGAGAGGAGAGAGATTCTTGAAGCTTCCATTCAATCTCAGCCATTGATCAATTTCGATTCACTTATAGCCGTTTGATTAAGTCGGTGAGGTGTTCCATCCAATTAGGGATTGACACGTGGTTGATATGATGTGGAGGTGGATGTAGAACGAGCTTGAGTGATAAAGAGGAGCGGGGGTGGGATTTTTAGTGATTTGGGTTGTGGGCGAATTTGGCGGGAAAAACAGTTGAGGCGGTTATGGAGAAGTTTTAGAACGCGTGTTATATTCAAAACTTTGGAAGAATTGCAACATTGGCCCTTGTGTTTCCCTGTACAAAGTGTAGTGTTAAAAACACTTTAAAAATAACAGTTTTGGTCCTTGTAGTTTCTTCCTTCTTTTTCCTCTTTTCAAACTAACTTTCATCTTTATGCAAATTTAGTCCCTTGATCTTTATAACTCCAAATGAGCCTTTGAAACTTTGAAGACTTGTCACTTTTAGTCCTTGGCTTTATTTTGGGTTTCTTTCTTGCTATATTGGCTGATCCGGCTTTGATCTTTGGCTATTTCTTTACTCTTTTTCTTGACTCTTTCGTTTCTTGTCGGTTTTTGACTGTTTTTGCTTCTTTTTGTCCTTTTTATCCTTTCCTGCACAATAGACACAAAAGCACACATTTTTCTATTCTTTTGGCATTTTATTGGCTTTTATTTGGCAAAATCCCGGGTATTTAATATGTACAATTAAGCAATTATCAAAATTCCCCAAACTAAAGGATTGCCGTGTCCTCACGCAATGTTATCAAGTGTACACTTTGTAAACTAACAAGTTTCCAAAATGCCCTTGTTTTCACCTTTTATGAATCACCTTTTTAAACAACTTTCGCTTTTCTCAACATTTAATCTCTTAAAACACATTAATGGCAATCATTGCAACTTTGCAACTTTTAGGCTCATTGAAATAGGCTACTCCCGATTAATAGAGCACAAAAGAGGAAAATTCGTCATCCTTGACTTTTCACTAGACTAAACAAAGCTATTAAACAAGATCATTGTCAATATAAATCTAAATGATTAAGCTCTTATACTTATAACTTGTGAACTTTTCACTCCCAAGAATAAATTAATGATTAAGATGTGTGCACTCTTTTTAACTCAACCATAGATCAATTTATCTTCATAGTTGAAATTCATCTAAGCTTTACAAATAAGCCTTGTGAGCTCAAATGTTAATAACATAGATAAATCTCGACTCAAAGCTAAAAGTGATTAGGAAACAAAAACTTATAAATCTGATTTGAGAAAATGAAATTCTTAACCATTCTTTTTTAATTTTCCTATACTATAATTTTATTTTTATTTTTTTTTTTGCAATAGGAATGTTGTTCTTAGTTCGAACCCCTACTTAGGCCTTTCTCCCAAATAGGATATTCTCAACAGCAACCTGGTGTTATTAGTTCGAACCCCCACTCGCTGCTAACGTTTGTGGGTTATCGCTGACAAACCCTTTTCCTACAAAGCCTAGAATCCAATAGTCCTCTTAGTTGCTAATCATCACCTAGGCCTCGCTCCTAGTGTATGAATGCCTTACGAACCTTGATTCCACGTGCATAGTTTTTAATCCTTAGTTGCGACCCCCTCCGATTCTATTCTCTCAACATGGATACGGCCAACGATTAAAAAGCTCTATATAGCTTTTTATTATTATCTATTTATGCGAATGATTCTCATACTTCCCCCTTTCTTTCATTACTTCTTTTCTACACTCTTTCCTTCTCTTAATTTCTCCTAACTTCATCCGCGCTATTTCTTCCAATTCTTTTCGTTGGCTCACGAAAAAAATTAATGCTTTTGCATTAGAAATGCTTCATTGGCATTCTTTTTATAATTATCTTTTTGATGAATGGAAAAATTTCATTTTAGGAAAAATCAACTTATAAATTTGAAACCAAAAATCTTACGTTACTATTAAAATGGCATTCTTTTTCAAAATGTAAGACTTTTCTAAAGACATAGGTTGACTAGCTAAATTAAAAAAGAGCCGTATGATTTAGTGTGTAAGAGCTTGTGGGAGTAAAAAGACACAAATTATTCATATAAGCTTTAGGTTTTCCAAATAAACCTTGCTTAAGCCAATACACTTTATATTTAACTACATCATTTCTTGTTCTTCACATTTTAAAATCCAAAGCAATAGGATTTGTGTGAAAGCCTGGCCCCACAAAAAGGTACGGTTAAAGAACTATTAGGGCTTTTTCACGGTCAAGTCAAAATTAACTCCTATTTTCACCAACGGGACTACCAAAAAGTGCGTGTTTTTCTCTTCAAATAAGCTTTCTTTTGAGCTGTTTTTATAAGCAAAATTTAAAAATTTTAATTTTCCACAAAAGGTAATTTCAAAAGATTAAACAAGGTTGCGTGTAAGTGCAAGTCAATATCGAAGATATTCCTTCCCCAAACTAAAATGAACCTTTGTCTCAAGCTATAAAAAAATAAGGGTCAAAAGGAATCTTTAACAAAAATTCTACTGGTCTTTGCCAAAGAATAGATGTTTAGTTCGATAAAAGAACAAGGATAAGCGATTTCATTTTAGGAAGAGTAAGAGTGGAGCACCATCAATGGAAATTGTAGGCATTGCTTTGTCTTCACAATTTTGAACAGCAAGCTTCCAAAACCTAGGAAAAACTAGACAAAAATCACATAACAAACCAACAAGAAACGAGATCGAGAACAGGTTCCTCTCTTTTTTACATTGTTGGCTCAAAAATATCCTAAACGGCTTGTTTTGTTAACCGTGTACAAGCTCTACTCGCCTCCGAATTAATTTGTCCTTGGGGAACAAAGAATATAAAACAGAAACTGAAAAGAAAATAAAAGGTTAAGCAGAATGGGGTGCCTCCACGAAGCGCTCGTTTAATATCGAGTCCCCTTGGCTTGACTCGTTCACCAAAACTAGGTCATTATGGTGGGTAATAGCATATGGTGAAAGAAACTCCAAAAGGTTGAAACTCCCCAAACTAGAAGGATGAAAGATTTTATGTTAGCATTTTTTGATTCGGATTCAACAAACTTTTTTAGAAAAGATTTTCGAGCGAAGAGAAAATGTAAACCGATAAATGCTTGGGTGTCGGTCGGTACAGAAAGGTTCATTAAGGGTGGGTGGAGTGGGTCAAAATCATCAAGAGTCAAAAGAGCTTTAGATGGTGCTAACTCTTTTGAACTCTTGCCTTTAAAAGCATCTTTCTCAAAATGAGAAATCCCCGGATCAAAAATCTTTCCCTGAATGTTCATGGGGAATATTATATCTATGAGATTAAAATCCTCATAAAACACATAATCACTCCCGACATAAGAGGAATCAAAATGGTTAAGTATTTCAATGTCGGGATGAAAAACTTGTAACTCTTGTTTAGACTTAGGTTCAACTTTTGTTTCAAAATCCTCTTTAGCTTTTCTTTCCAAAAATTCAACCTTTTTATCATTTATTTCAAAGAAATTCTCATCTTCAAGTAAACCATCTAGGAAGGCAATTTCCTCTTCCTCACTATCATGAATTCCCAAATCAGTTTTATTATCACTTTTAAAAACTTCATGATTAAACTCATCATTATCTTTTACAACCTCACTTGTTGCCCATTTTCTCACACAATTCCCAATTTGGGAAAAGAAAGACACAATGGTTTTAACATCAACTTTCGGAGAAATTTGTCTAGATGCCTCATTAGAAATTATTTCCTTGTCTTTTTTAAAAAGAGGGTTCAAATGACTCTTAAGGTTTTCCGTATGAACCTCCTCCTTAAGAATTGACTCATCATTTCTAGAGGGAAAATCATCTTGTTTCTCAAAGAGAGGGTTTGAAAAAGTCTTGAAACTTTGAAAATCATCACCAAGAGGAAAGTCACAATCTTCTCCAATTTTGGACTCTCTTGGGATTGGAATGAGAATCTCTTTGTCTAATTCTTTGTTTGGAATAAAATTAAGATCCTCATCCCCCATTTTGGAAAGAGGTCCTCAAGATTTTGTTTGGAAAGATCGTGTGAAAATTGCACTTATGGAAGCTTTTTTAGGTGAATGAATAACTCTTCCATGGTTAGTGATTTTAAAACAAGCCTTTCGTCTAGCAGCTGGGTCAGAAATTCCCTTAACTTCTTCTTTTTGTTTAATAATTTTTTCCAAAAGAGATTCAAACTCGTCAACAATAGTAGATGTGGAAGAATCATCATTCTTAGGTTCACAAACATCTTTGACCCGGTCATCATAAATGTCCATCATATGGATTGACTCTTTGTCTTGACTACCATCCGGTTTAAAAACTATTCTTTCTATACCATCCCTTATCACTAGCTCTTCCCCGTGAACATCAATTAAGACTCGTGCGGTTCTTAAGAAAGGCCTACCAAGTATCAAAGGAACACGGGGGTCCGCAACAAAGTCTAAAATCACAAAATCGACCAGAAAGTAGAATTTTCCGACCTTCACGAACACATTTTCGGCTATCCCAAGGGGTTTAGAAATTGTTCGGTCAGCTAATTCTAGAACCATTCTAGTACTTGTAAGGTCAGGAAGTCCAAGTTTCTTCCAAATAGACAGGGGCATGAGATTGATACTTGCACCTAGATCCGCTAGTGCCAAGTGATTATCAAACTCCCCAAAATCACAAAGGATATGAGACAATGTTCCTGGGTCACCAAGCTTTTCGGGAAGCTTTTTGAGAATGACCCGCGGGAACAATTTGCATTTTCATTGTGTCTTTGCCATCTCATTTAATTTTCTTTGGTTTGACAAACAACGCTTTATTAACATCTTTTGATTATCTTAGGCATTTAAGATAAAGCGCCATCCGATAAAGTAAAGTCCCATGATTTTTTGAAATTTCCCAAAACTTTTGGATTTGCACTTTATCCTTTTTACTTTCTTTTCATGCTCTACACCTAGAAGGATATGGAAGACGGGTTCTATAGAAAGGTTTTTTGATGGTGAGAATTTTCCTACTTCTGCGCGGAAGAAGGCTCAGGAGAAATTGGAATGCTGACCGGCTTGACCGGATCATGAGATTTTTGGATAACCAGAGGTTGGATGTCTTTGGTGCTCGGTAGCACCTTATCCTTGGTCACCTCGGTTTCCTTCTTAATCAAAGGTTCATTCTCATCATAAAGAGGTGGTGGAATTGGTGGCACTGGTGTGTAAGAAAGTCCGCTTCGAGTCGTAATGGCTCTAGCTTCACACCTTGGGTTTGTGATGGTATTACTGGGTAAAGTTCCTGAACTTGATGCATTGTTATTTCCCATTTGATTTTGAAACATGTTAAGCATCATATTCTAAAAATTTCTTTGCTCATTTTGAAAATCTTGTTGTTCCTTTTTGAAATCATTCAAATTCTTTTGCAAATTGGTCAAAGTAGCATCATTCGCTTTTGTGTAGGCCTCAAACCTTGAGTAAGTAACCGGGTTGTGTTACTCAGGGAACTTTGTATAAGCTTGAGCTTGTTGTGTTAAGCCCGAGTTAGCTCCATGGTTAACTTGGTTGGTTTGGTTCACACTTCTCATCCCATTATACCCTTGATTCCCAGTATATCCTTGATTAGGTCTAGAAGCTTGTGGATTGGGCTGATTAAAGCCTGGTGGTCTCATTTGGTTTGCCAAGTTAGGAGTACGGTACCCGGAATTTCCATTTTGAACAAAATTACCAACCGAAGCGGTTTGTTGAAATTGTTGGAAATTATCATGATAAACCGGGTACTCATAACTTCCTCTAGTCATTGGGCACACATTAAAACTATGATTACTACCACACGTAGTACACCTTTCCTCAACCGCTTTAATCGGAGCGGGAGTAGGCACAAGACGCTTTTTCATCATGTTTTTAATCTCATTCATTTTTTTTTTTTAAGTTCATTCTAAAGGTCAAATTCATTTATCCCTTTATGTGCTGCCATTTGTTGGAACTCAAGTTAGCTGATGAAGAAGTAGGAAGGTGGTAGGAGCATTCGTACTCACTCGATATCTCGGTGTTCTTTGAACATTAACTTTGCTTTATTCTCTATGATTTGTAGCCATCGGTTGGACTTTTGTAGAGAAAATTTCACCGAACAGCAGAATTTAGGGAAATTTGATCATTTGTAGCTCAAAGAATTATCGAATTGTATTAATTGGTGCATGAGGTGAAAACCATGGTGAGGGGACACTTCCTTTGATAGTTCTTGAAAACGTCAGCTTCGGAGAAAGATCTGAGAATTTGACGAAAATTCGTAGTTTGTTCCGAAGATTGGTGAGTTCTTAGGTAGGTGGAAAGAAAAAAGTTGATGATCTTAGAAAACTAAGTCATCCTCATTTAAGTTATAGATTTCGGGGGTTCTTTGTCTAGCACGTTTGGCAACCCATCAAGAGAAAATGGAAAGAGATAAGAAGTTTGTGGATATCAGTGTTTGGTACATCCGGGTACCTTATGGTTGTTCGTAATGCTCTCAACAATGACGATATGCAGCATGAGCATCTCATCATTACTCCTCCCCTTCGACCAAATTCGGTTTTTGAACCAAATTAATGATGGAGAGGATTTAAGTTCAAAATTTTGAGCATTTATGATTGGTAGCAACTATAAGCACTTTCAAACCCCAGGCTGGGAGCTTGACCGTTGCTCGGCCATAGGTCGGTTATGGCATTGGAAATCGGATCCAAAATGGAGAGGATTTGCCTCTTGCTCCGGTGTCGAGATCGTCGACATTACGTTTCTTGGCTTGTGTATTCCAAAGGAGGAGTCGATTTTGGTGTTTGTGCGCATGCACTAGTGAAAATAACAAGAAGAATTTGAGATTAGAGATTATTTTTTAGGGAATTACAATTTTTCATTTTTATTAAGACTTTGAAACAAAAATAATTTTTGGTAACCGTTTATTACAAGCTTTCACGATAAGTCTCTTAGATTACGCACAAGGTTGGAGCCGGAAAAGCTTAGCGAGCCGCAAGACTTCTTAGTGAGTAGTATCACTTTTCCTTAACTCTTAGAGTTTGTAAACTTAAAGGTCCGTCGTACCTCGCAAGTTTACCTCACGATTTGTTTTGTTGTTATTTGGAATGGTTTAAGTGGATAGCTAGTTAGTATCAAACGTTGATTATGATTTATTTTTTTACTAATTCTGATAGAGAATCGAATTAATGAACTTTTTATATTTTATACAAAAATGCAAAAATTAACTTCCCAAAGGAGGATCTTCAAAACTTACTTCATCGAATATTCTTCAACAATTCGTTACGACTTCCCGCAAGTTCGCCAAAATTTGGTGGTAGAAAATACAAATTTATATATGTCTTATAGTATTAATCCCGTGAAAATTTCTATCCAAAATACTTCTCAATCAAGAGAAATATAAGGTAAAAATCTCACTCAAGAAAACACAACAATTTGTATCATTTTTATCCGGAAGTACTTTTTCCTCGGGTCGTGTCCCAACGAATATCGTGATTGAAATTGTGAATTTGAAAATGATTCGGGATTCGAGTTAAGAAATGATAAAAGGAATAGAATTTTTGAACTTTTGATTATACTACAAATGTAATATCACGAATTAAAAACAATTAACTAGCTCAAAATTTAAATGCACAAAACGTAAAAACGCGAGCTAAAACTGAAATTTAAAATCTAAGGCACGACTTTTAACAAATTTTATACCTAAAAATCACAAATTTAAAAAGAAAATTTTAGGAAAAAGAATTTTAATTTTTCAACTACTTTTCTATTTTTTATGATTTTTTTAAGAAAAAGAAATCAACTAAAATCTATTTTAATTTCTAGAAAATACAAATTTAACTGGAAAAATAAGGAAAAATGATTTTAAAATACTAAAGTGGTGCATAAATTTAATAGAACAAAAAGCCCCAATTTTTATACCCTAATTGAGCTCTAATTTGATCAATTAAAACTTTTAACCTAACTTTATTAAACTAAATTCTAGAAATTTAAAACTATTTTATTCTTTTACAAAAGATAGGGTAGAAACTGAAATAAAAGAAAGTAAAGGGTAGGCGGCCAATCTTTTGCAAATTTTCACTATAGTATAAACGGGTGCCCTTGAACTATTAAGAAATGACAAAATAAACCCTACGATTCTAGCTTATTTTTGCTGATTGAAAAAGTGATTTTTAGCAAAAACTCAAAACTACAAAGTTGTAGACTAGCTTAATCTCTACAACTTTAATGAAGGCACTTTGAACTTTTATCAACTAAATAAGCTACAAAATAAGCGTTTCAAAAGCTGTTACAGTAAGTTGATGTTTAACAAGCTTTTTGGATTTTGGCTTATTTATGGCTTATTACTTGATGAAAATTAAAACTAAAAGAAACTATGTAAAGCTTAAGATGTGAGCTTAATGATTTTGAAAAGAAATAAGCTGAGTATTAACAAGATTAGCAAGAAAATTGAAATTTAAAAGTGCAAGGTTTTACTGAAACTGTTTTTGAGCTTTTTCAAATAAGCTAAAAAGCTTATTACTGGACCTTAAGTGCTGAAACTTTGGAAAGAGGCTATGCTAGTGATAGATGAATAACCTAGATAAAAGGTAATTCAACTTATCAACAAGAAATGAAAATTCAAATTTCAATAATGCTGAAATCCTAATATGCTATTAAGCTACCTTTGACAGGAAAAATAAGCTAGTTAAAATGCTTAAAATTGAAAACTAAATGATAAAAAGTAATAAGCTAATGGAATTCTAAAAATATGCTAAATTCTAAATTCTAATACCTACTATTGAATGCTCAAAGTTTGCTTAAAAGTTCACAAGCATTAGCAGTTTACACTGCTATTTGCTGATGCAATTGGCAAAGTTCCTACTTGCAGGCTAGAATTTTAACTGAAAACTCTTTTGAATCTATTGACAAAATGAATCTAATGCTATATTAACAACACTTGTTCATTATAAAGCTGTGAGAAACTAAATTCTAAACTCTCTTACACAAATAAACTGTCCTGGTGCTAACTATCAAATATTAAACTGAAAACTTTGTGAATTTGAACACTAACTCTAAAATCTTGCTTAAAACTTGTTAACTATAGAATACTCAAATGTATAACATGAATTGACAGTTCATTGTTAACTTTAAGAGTCAAGTTAAGCCTAATCCAAACACTCCCTTATCTTTGGCTGTCAAAACTAATTTGAACTCAATTTCTATTTAAAAGCTTAAACTCCTAAACTTTTTATCTACTTCTATTTAATATGACCTTCTTAAACTATGTGAACTATAAAATCTATAGCTTATTTAGAAAAATAAGCTACTTACTCTACTAGACTTACACTACTAAATGACAGAATTTAATGAGAAAGAAAGATAACAATGATTATAACTAGAACAGCTTTAAAACTAACTCATTTATAACCTACTAAGCTACAAGAAACAGGAATAGACAATAGAATTCATAGGAAAAAGCAATTTGTAATAAGCTATGAATTGGCTAAAATGAAATTTAGAAAGGTAAACCTGAAATTTGAATAATCTTCTTCACCTAGACATCCAAGAGTAGAGTCTATGTGATCCTATATGGCACCTTGCCTTTACACTTGAGCTTTAAGCTCAATAAGCTATTAAAAGCTTATTACCTTGTTGCTTCCAAAATTGAACACAAAACACCTCAAGTTATCATGATCTTAGTGAAACTTGATGAAAATGATTAAAGAAATGACTGAAAACAATTTTTAACTACATTTTTGAGCTTAAAAAACGTAATATAGCTCAAAAGAGCTTATTAAGGACTTATTTAGATGAAAAGAGCTTCAATGGAAAACAATACAATTAAACTTGTAAACTGAATGTGATTACTCAAAATGTATAAGGTACAAGGAAAGGAAAGAGATACAAGATTTTAAAGCTATTTAAAAGACTTGAAAGAAAAATTGCTTAAAATTGAAGGGAATACAAAGCGAAAATTAAAAACAAAAACAACCACCCTAAAAGTGAGCCCTAACAGTCCTATTTATAGAGGATTGAGGAAGAGAAGAGAGAGATTCTTGAAGCTTCCACTCAATCTCAACCGTTGATCATTTTCGAGCAATTTGTAGCCGTTTGATTAAGTCGGTGAGGTGTTTGATCCAATGAAATGATGCCACGTGGTCGATTTTATTGGGGAGTGATTTGTGAACGAGTTCAAGGGAAAAAAGGGCGGGAAAAGCTGTTGAGCGGTTAGAGTTTGTTACAGAAACGCGTTTTCTGTTTGAAACTATGAGAAGTTGTCAACACTAGTCCTTGCGTTTTGTTTTCCCAAGTGTAGTGTAAAATAGGTTTCAAAACGGCAGCTTTGGTCCTTGTGTTTTCCTTCTTCATTTTCTTCTTTAATAATCAACTTTCTTCATTTGCAAATTTGGTCCTTGATCTTTAAAAATCCAAATAGGCTTTTGAACTTTGAAGACTTGTCACATTTAGTCCTTTTCTTTATTATTTTGTCCTTTGACTTCCTTTCTTGCTGTATCGGCTGATCCGGCTTTGATCTTTGGCTGTTTCTTCACTCTTTTTCTTGTCTCTTCCGTTTCTTGTCGGTTTTTGACTGGTTTTTCTTCTTTTTGTCCTTTTTATCCTTTCCTGCACAATAGACATAAAA
>BQNB010002399.1:12901-125540 GCA_026074375.1 Tanacetum coccineum | reverse complement strand
TTTAAACCCAATTCCACTCCAAAGTCATCCCTCTTTAGATATCACTCTGTCATTGTTCCCAATTACTCCTCTTGATTACATTCTTGATACTCCTTCACCACAACCACCACCTCAACTACCTCTCATAGGTCATCCCATTAACTGCAACACATTTGACTATCATGGAGTCAATTGTCTTTTACAACCAAAATCTCATTTTCTCTCTTAGAGATGAAATGAACTTAATGTTTGCTCACCTTGAGTATCTTCTTACTTCCGTCATTGCCTCACCTTCTTCACCGCATCCTTAAAACATCTTCAATTCTTCTAAATAATGTTTAAGCCACCTTTTGCTCAAATCCACTATCTATGACTCAAGAATCATCTAGGAATTATGAAGTATTAAGACTATTAGGGTAGTAGTGTTTAATCTTAGTATATCTATGTATTGGAAGAAATTCATATTATCAAGCATAAGTTTACTTTCCGTATGAAGTAGTTTTGTTATGCGAGTATGAATTTTATTTATGATGAATGAATGGTACCTTGTTATTATGAAGAATGTGTATTCATTAGAGCTTGAGGAACGGTAGCGTGAAAGGGTTGCGCCAAAGAACGGCGCGAGCCGAACGAATGGCGCACGACTCCGGTGCTCGCGCCGTTCGGTCTGGCGCCGTTCGTAACATCCCACGCGGTTCTCTCTTTTATTTATTTATTTTTTATTTTGTGTGTGTGTTTATGTGGGTGTTTGTGTGTGTGTGTTTATGTGTGTGTGTGTGTGTGTTTTACACAGGAAGAAAGAAGATGCGTGTGTGTGTTGTGTGTATGTGTGTTATGTGTGTGTATGTTTTGAGTTTCATTTATATAATTTTTTTTATTTAAAAAAATTATTTTTTTAATTTATAATTTTAGTTTAATAAACCTTTACGTAAATGAAAAATAAATTGGCCAAAGGCACCAGAAAATGTGGTGCCAACGGATGCCCCAGCAAATGTGGTGCCGTTCAGTTTCTGGTGTCGTTCTCCATTTTGCTGACGTGGCACCACTTTTTGAGAATTTTTGAGAACGGCACGAGCCCAACGACACGATCATTCCTAGCACTCTAAAGTATTATTTTGTTTGACTAATTTTTTAGATAAGGACAAAAAAAATGTCTCTTAAATGTACACTAGGTAGGTCTCCTAAAAACATATCTGAAAAGTAACTTATATATATATATATATATATATATATATAGAAATGTTCTCTCGCACTTGTATTTCTAACTTGGTTTTGCAGCAAAATATTATAAGATCGATCCTTTGGTGTCCCAAACGAGGGGGAGTAACCATCAAGGGGGAGTCTTGGCAACGTCGAATTCTTTATCTCTACATCTCGACGATAAACATTTTTGGATTTAACAAAAAGGGGGAGAAATAGATTAAAACTCATTAATAACTTGAAATTTTTATTTTTATTCACAATGAGTTTATATTTTGTCATCATCAAAAAGGAAGAGATTGTTAATACAAACAATGCTTAAAAACGTTATTTATATTTTTTGACTCCTTTACGTTTTGAAGATGAGAAAATGTAAAAACATTCACGATAAAAATAAACGTTTACATGTTATTAATCGTAAACTTTTATTTCGACATAAATCACTTTAGGTATGGATAAACAAATCATTAAGCTTAATTAGTGATCAAGAAAATATTTTTTCTTATTAATCCATCACATTTTTGCAAAACTATATTTTCACATAATTACATAAAATAGTTTTGTTATATAAAAATAATGTTTTATTTTAAAACATAAATTTGAAATTCAAATTTTCCTCCCAAAACCGAATATAACTCACCAGGATAAATCTTCCCCACAAAAGGACAAAAATCAAAGCGTCAGTCTAGGGGCGACCCCCTAAGTGCCTAGGCGGCCCCCAGATATATCTGGGACCATCGGGACCGCCACCAGCTGACCGTTGGGGATTCTTGGCTATAAATACTGCACTATTCTCAGCAGAAAAATAGACCCCTTTGCATGATTTTTAGTCCTCTTTCTCTCTCTAAACTTTCTTTCTCTTACTAAATATCTTGATCATTAACATAGTTTAATCTTGTTTCAAGTGATCAAATCTCATCTTCTATCTTCTTTATTCTTTTATCAAGTGCAAGAGAAGAACACTCGTATCGCCAAGAAACAAAGTGTTATAGATTAGTGATTTCTCTTCTCTTCTTCTAAGATTTAAAACTTTATTTTGATTATCTTATGTGATTGTGGAAATCGGATTGTGTGTAAATCCGATAGTGTAGATCTTGTGATTGGGTAGTACTTGTGTAGGTGGTAGATTGGTTCTAACTAAGATTAGGACTCGACATCTAGCTTAGTGTCGGAAAATAATGTAAGCGACGTGTAAACGGTTTGCTCCGCCTAAAGGGAGCTTGTTGACATAGTAAAATCTCGAGTCAGATACTTGAGGAGTGGAGTAGGGCGAAGAAGAGCTTCGTAGCCGAACCACTATAAATCTTGATGTCTTGGTTTGATCGTTCTTTCCTTTATCTCTTTATATTGCTTGTGTAGATATTACAATTAGATAGTTATCGTGGTTGGTTCATATGCTGATTGATTGAACATATACTCGAATCTAACAATTTTAAAATTAAAATTTTAAAACGGCAATTAACCTGTAAACTATTCAACCCCCCTTCTAGTTTACATAGTCTAGGAGATGACTAACTATATGTTAGTTATGTCTTTGGTCACTTGGAAACTTTGATCCCTTGAATCCTCTTCACTTATGTTTGTGACACATTAATCTTTCTAAAACCATGTACATAATGTATAGACTTATGGTCTGACTATCGGGTTTTACTAGCCAATCACGTATAGTCTTAAACTTATAAAGTCGTAACCAAACTTACTCAATGGCATTTTTGTAATAAAATACCTAAAACCTGGTTTTAGGATGTTACAAGAGCTCTCTCCACAACATAATGTTTTTGCGGCTTCAATTTATTTAATTGATTCTTCATATGTGCTTATCTTGTATCACCTTAAATTCAGATTCCTAACGAATTCCAACTCCAAACATATATGATTGTCGTCATATACATTTGGCTGAACTAGCATTAAAAATTGTCCCGTCAACTGATAAATAAATTCCTTCTATATTAGGTTCCTAATATACTGATCTCCCAAGTATTTCAACATCTTTGTATAAAGTTGGCCTTACCGTTTCAATAGAATATGTTGCAAAATCACATATGATTTTGGTTAAGAATCACATTTGGCTGAATATGAAAAAGAAAACATAACAACATATAGCAAATGTGATTTACTTTTTTTAAAAAACATGATCACAAGTTCTTTTATTTATATTCTAAACAAGAGAAAACCATGCATGATTTTTTAAGCAAACTAAAACATAGAGAATCAAATATGATTCGTTTTATCAATAAAAATGAGTAAATCACGTGTGTTTTACTATTTTTATAACAAAACTGAAGAAACCTAAATTAAAATCATATGTAATTTTACCTAAACACATGCATCTTCTTCTAGATCAAAATCTGCATATGATTCATCCACAACTTGAATTTTTAGCATCCATAAACTGATTTTGAGGATCCATAACCTACTTTTCAGCATCCATAACTTGATTTTCTTCATTAACACCCTCTTTTCTTTAATCATAATCCATTTTTAAATAGTCGATTATGATTTTACAGTGTATGCACTTCAAATTTGATCAAACATCAAGTTTGATTAGTAAATTTGATGAATTACAATCAATGAGGATGATTTATGATTAAATCAAAAGTTAATTGAGAGTTTTGTGTTCGGCTTGATGATGATTTATGATTTTTCATGATTCTGTGTATGTTTTTCTTTTGTCGTGTGTTGTTTTTGAGATAGAAATATTTTTTTTGGAACATGGCGCTGACGTTCTTCACCAGCAGCGGCGCCATTGGTTCTTTTATTAATCCACCAGCGGGTGCCGTTGGATTTTTAGCAATGTTACATCCTCATATAATATATTTCTACTTATCCTCCCACCCACACCAAATTATAACATGTGTAATGCACTATTTCTCTTTCTTAATTTAAATTATTAATCATTCCACTTGTCATCATCATATAAATAGAAGAATATGCAGGCATATCAAGTAGAAAAAAATATCATTTTTTTTATTGAGTGAGGTATTTTTGTGGGGTGTTTTGTGAGACCTACATGCACCGATAAATGTTATTGTTAGGGAATATATTTTAGTTATTGGTGTGTTATTGGGGAGGTGCTTAGGTGACGTGGAGGTAACACATTAATAAGTGTTATTAGGGGATTTCTGCACCTAGCTCTTTTATATGCGACAATTTTGATCTTGTTGTGGAAGTAGTGGAAGTGTGTGGTTTGATGTAGGGCTGAGCATCGGGTAAAAACCGGACTGAACCGACAAAAACCATTTTTTTTCCAAAATCAATTTTGAGGAAAACATGAACAAAAAACCAAACCAAAGTGAACTGAACTGAGACCAAACCGAGCAAAACCAAACCAAATAGATAGTTTAGGCGTATGTTTCTTAGTTTTAACTCGAACCGAACCGAACCAAGCAAAACTGAAACCGATAACCATAAATAAACAAAACCAAAAATGGTTGGTTCGGTTTTGGTCGGTTTAGCTTGGCTTGATTTGTCGGTTCGGTTTGGTTTTTGGTTGGTTTTTGTTGTTCCCTCCTAGTTGGTGAATTTTAACTACAAAGTTAAGCTTCACTAACTCATGGCATGAAAGTAAAGTAAAGTTAAATGTTTCTTTGAAAAGGTTTTGTAAACGTAAAGATAAAATAGTAAGAAAACACAAAACTAACTTTTCAACATTTAACTCTTTTATTAAGAAGTATACCACATTGTATGCGAAACTATAATGGGGATTGAATGACAATGTGTGTGTGATCTCCTCACTAACAACTTTGCATAATCCTAAAGTGTTATGCAAAGTTGACTACTATGATAACCAACTGAGCTTGCTCAAGGACTTAGTAGATATTGGAGGAGTAGGTGTTTGTGAAATATATAACTTTAAATCCACAAACTTAACCTTACACCTTTATAAGATGTTTTCTATTTATACTACTTAGGTAGGGTCATACCCACATGGGTGATAAGTGTGTGTCCATATGCTGATAGGCTAGTACATATTGTACAACTTTGTGTTTATTACATTTCTAATCTAAGTATGGGACAAACACACTTTCTAAGGTCAGTGCTGACACTGACCTTGTCTTCATACCTTATTCAGGATATTTTGACTTTAGGTGGATAAGTGCTTGGACTTATCCATTTCAAACTATCTCTCCTATTCTTTAGTCTCTTGTCTCCATGGTCTTTTAGTTGTTGGAGATCGTATGGTTTTCAGTGAGTCTATTGCCATAAATCATTGAACCCATCACCTTCTTTTTTGGCTCAAGCTTCATTTACTGAGAACCGCCTCACTGAATGCTAGTGTCTTTCTTATAGACTCAGGCTAAGCATCTTAAAGGCAACTCAATGAGTGATTGTTCTCTTAGAGACCTTTGATTGTTAAAGGTTATTTAACACTTAGGATATTTTATATTCAAATCTAAGTAAAAGATCATTAGGCACCGAATAGGCCTAACCATCTCCCCCTATTTGGATATAAATATAGCCGAAGTATTTTTCAGTGTGAGTGAGTAAATACAGCTTCTTCTCACACTGTGTCTTGAAAGCAAGTAAGGGATACATGTAACTTAAAAGTACTTTATTAATTGGTTGGGGATTACATTTTCCTACCAATCTTTTACAAAAGATAATCAAAACATTACATAGGCACTAGTCCAACTTGTATCCTACTGCTTCTAACTTCACCCTTTTTTATTTCAGCTTTTCTTGATGAGGGTGCTCTGCAATCAACTTCCTAAGCTTCAGGCAGAACATTGTGTTTTCAAGAGTAGTGATGTTTAAGGCCATCACTAGATAGGTTAATAAGGTTTCAATGTCAACTTTGTGCATATCATTCATTCTCTAAAATGCTTCATCTCTAAAGACATTAATGAAGAACATTCCATACTCAGGTTCTTAAATGACCATGTTATTGACAAATAGAACACCCTCAGGAAGACTTCTGTTACACTTCAAACCAGGAACTCTTATTTTAGGCTCCAATTCCATATGCTTCATCTTTCTTCTAAAGGATTGAGATTGAGATTAAGATTAAGCTTGTGTAGGGACAGGAAGAGCTGACTGAATTCCAAGTTCTTTAGGGATTTTCTTTAGTCTTTCATATCACTTCCCCAGAGATATTATTAATTCACCAACAATTTTGTTCTTCTTATTTTCAATGATAGGGCCCAATTCATCTAACTCAGTGACTCTAAAGTCAGCAAACTTGATGTTAGGAATCCAAAAAAGGATCGGCCACTCCACATATTTTACATTTCTAACTCGTAGTCTACAAAGTATTATTTAGTAAGCTAACCGGACCAAAGATAAGGAAAAGCCCATGGAAAGCCCATGAAGGCCCATCTATAGCTGACCCCAAAAGGATATATATACACCTCTCCATGCTTTGGAGAGGTGGTTGGTTGTTCATTATTTCACACACATTATACAAGTTTCCTTTCATGTTTCTTTCTCTCTCTAAAATGTTCATCCAACCACTCTCTCTCTAAAACCACCTCTATTTCTCTTTTCATGTATGTTATTTGATTTTTCTTCAATTGGTATTGATGTAGTCAAATTTATATACGTATTATATTAATCCCGTAAGAATTTCTTTCCAAAATACTTCTCAACCAAGAGAAATCCAAGAAGAAATATAAGGTAAAATCCTCACATAAAGAAAAACAATTTTTATATTTTTTATCCCGGGGAAAGTACTTTTTCCTCGGTCGTGTCCCCAACAGATATTCGTGATTGATGAATTTAGGAATAATTCGGAATCGAGTTTAGAGAATGAATAAAAGATATTTAAACTTTTGTCGATTACACTAACAAAATTTAATTAACTACCCCAAACTAAAACAATGAAAATACACAAAATTTAAGTTGCACGAGAAACGTTTAAAACGCGGCTGATAATTGAAATTTAAAATCTTAAAGCAACAACTAAAACAAACTTTTTATCCTAAAAAAAATTACAATTTAAAATGAAAATTTTAGGAAAAAGGAATTGGAATTTTTTTATTTATTTTTTTAATTTTTTATGAATTTTTTTTAGATTTAATGATTTATCAAAAAAAAAACTTTTTTCTTAAAAAATTAAAACTAAAATTTTTTCTTTTTAATTTTCAAAAATTACTAGATTAAAAAAAGGAAAAATTAATGCAAAAAGAAATTTAAAATTTCAACTATTTTCTATTTTCTATAATTTTTCATAAGAATAAGTTAGCACTAAAACTATTTTTAATTGCTAAAAAAAATACAAATTTTTAATGAAAGAAATGTAAAAAACACAAGGGAAAGCCGTTGATCCTACACATTATCGTGGCATGGTTGGCACCCTTATGTATCTAACATCCAGTAGACTAGACTTGGTATATGTTGTATGTATGTGTGCTCGATATCAGGCTCGTCCTACCAAAAAGCACCTACTTCTGTAAAAAGAATCTTTCGATATCTAAGAGGAACTATAAATTGGGGACTATGGTACTCGAAAGATTCTGCTATTACTCTAACAGCTTTTGCAGATGCTGATCACGCAGGTTGTCAAGATACAAGACGTAGTACATCGGGAAGTATGCATTTGTTGGGAGACAGACTTATTAGATGGTCATTGATAAGTGTAAAATACACATATCCGTTTGTACCTAAAATAACCCAATTAAACCCAAAACAGACCAAAAATGGCAAAAATATGCTTGTATTTGTGTTTTGTGTATGCAGGTATGGATAAGTCAAAAATCACAAGAAAACAGTCAAAGTCAAGCAAATACGGACACGAGAATCAGAAGAGTACAAAGCCGAAGCCAAAAGAAGCCAAGCCTCAGCCCAAGCCTTAGCTTAAATCCTTTTATAACAACCACAAGGACCAATCTTGCAAATCCCAAAAGTTATTTATAACTTGAAAAAGGGAAAAGTAAGAGAAGGACTGAAAATGTAAAAAGGCCAAACTCCAACAGTTTTAACTGTCTACAATAGGCGGGAATCCCATTTACTATTCACCCGTCTCCCCCATTTCACCATCCAGTCAAAAACAAAGGGCTTTTGTAAATTAAAGGGTGCGTTGGTCAATTCAAGGAAGCTCAAGCACAAATGCAAGGACAAATTAGTCTAATCAAGGGGATACTTATCCTAGCTCAAGCTCAATGCCACGTTAGCCATGGTGAAAGCACAAATTTATGTGGGTTTTGTGCTAAACTCACTCACAAAACTAACACAAACGTCACATCAACTTTTAAAAACTAATCTAAACTTAGTGTAATACCTAAACACAGCTACCTCACAAGATTTGACAATGTAAGATTTACTTAAAGTGTCAAAGTAAGCATAAACCAAACACTCCTTATTGTGACTGTAATAACTAAATTGAACTTAAAATACTGATTTAAAGCTAGACAACTAATACCTTTTATCTACTTAAACTGATTTTAACCTAATTAAGCTAATTAAGCTGTAAAACTTGCAGCTTATTTGTGATAATAAGCTAGATTATCTACTAGCTTAAACTAACTATATTTATGACAGAATTGAAAAAGTAAAATCTAGATGAATTTAAGCTAAAACAGTTTAACAACAATTATGTCTATAAGCTAACTAATCATAATGAAACAAGATTAAGTTCTATTTTAACTAATTATTAAGCAATATGTAAAAAGCTATAAATGCTAAATTGAACTTTAGAAAGAGAAACCTGAGATTAGAAGAGCCTTCACACTTAAGCTATCCAAGTGTAGAGGCTTAAGTGTTCCTAGATGGCACCATGCCTCTAAACCAGCTTAATAAGCTAATAGAGCTTATTAGAGCTTAAAACTCCTTGTAGCTTCCAAAATTGTACACAAAGCTCTCAAGTGATCATACTAGATTGTAACTTGATGAATTTGAGTAAATGAATGCTTTAAAACAGAAATTTACTAAAATTGAGCTTATAGAAAGCAATAAGCTAAATGAGCTTATTTAAAGCTTATTTGATAAAATTCAACTTCAAACTGAAAACAAAAGATTAATAAATGTGTAAATCGAATTGTATTACTGAATTAAAGAAGTACAAGTTCAAAAGAAACGATTACAAGAGCTTAAAAGCTTAATTGCTTAAAGTGAAAATAGAATTGCTTAAAAACGGGAAATTACAAAGTAAAATTTTTTACACTAAAAACTACTACTGAAAAAGTGATCCTAGAGGTGCTATTTATAGAGGAGAGGTGAAGAGAGGGAAAGAATTCCAGAATGGTCCATTCAATCTCAACCCTTGATTATTTGCGAGATGATTGTAGCCGTTGGATGAGCTAAATGATGTGTCTTGGCCAATAGGGTGCTGCCACGTGTTTGCTTGTGATTGGGGAAGACTTATGAACGAGTTTTAACAATTAAGAGGAGCGGGGGAGTGGGAAAAATCGAAGTGGGTTTGTGTGGAATTTTGGCGGGAAATGTTGTTGTGGTTGTTAGGCAGTTACGAGTTAAGCGGGGGTGTTTATTTGAATCTTTGGAGTGTTGGCAAAATGAGTCCCTTCCTTTGCTCCGCCCAATTCTAGTGTAAAACAAAGTTTGGAGTTGCCAACTTCAGTCCTTGTGGTTTTCTTTGCTTCTTTTTTTCTTTAATAAATCAACTTTTCTTCTTTTGCAAATTTGGTCCTTGAAACTCTAAAACTTCACAACAAGCCTTCAAACTTTGAGAACTTGTCATTTTTGGCCCTTTTGACTTTATCTTGGGTCTTTGACTTCATTGTTTCTTTCTTTGACTGTGTCGGGCTGATCCGGCTATGATCTCTGGCTGATTCTTCACTCTTGCTCTTGACTCTTTGTCTTTTTCCCGTTTCTTGTTGGTTTTTGATCGTTTTTGCTTCTTTTTGTCTTTGTAATCCTTTCCTACACAATTGGACACAAAAGCACACATTCTCTATTCTTTTTGCATTTTCTTGGCTTTTATTAGGCAAAATCCCGGGTAATTTAGTATACAATTTAGCAAATATCAACTACGGACCTACACCAAATCTCTTGAAGAATCGGGCATACAACGCGTGCAGATGGCGTCGCAAGCATAAAGTGATGCCGTCGCGATGTTTCTAGTGACGACGTCATAGAAATGACGACGACATCAGGACTTAACAGACTTAAATAAGACCTAGAAGATTCTATCTCGTGACGATGTCGCGACTACAACTTGACGCCGTCGCATCGATTTCTCTATATATACAAAACTGAATTTAGGTGTTGGGAATTATGCATTCCTGACTTAGTACCATTAGTTATATTTGTTAGTACCGCTAACTGTAATTTGTACTGACAGTACAAAATGTTAGTAATGATCAGTTAGTTAGTACCGTTAGTATAAAATAGTTAGTACCGTTTATAAGATATGCATGAGATATCTTAGGAAAGGATATGCATGATCTTTATACATCAGCAACAAATCTTCTCACGTATGTAGAATACTTTACAAACCATACTAAGTAAAGTAGTATATACTACTTCCCCTGGAAGTTGACTTGATTACATCAAAGTATCAAGGTACATGTATTCCCCCATGATGGTTTCGAACTCTCGGAAGCATCATTGACGTCGTACGGACTATATTACTCAGAGAAGTTCTTTTCATATGACAAACAATCTTTTGAAAAATTATGAGAGACATTGAAGAACTTTAAAAGGTTTGGCTGAGACTGTGAAGTATCATTGATGTTCTATAGCTTTAAAAATCTCATGAGAATTGTTGATTACATCTCAACCTTTAAACTCTCTAGCTAACTTACCAACCTCGTATTCTGTCGGTTATTGCTGTGACCACATGGTGAAGTAAACCCGATATACCAAACTTGAAAATGAAGTAAGATTTCCCAAATTTGTTACTTAAGCTTGCACTGTTGTTGATTGAAGAACGGTGTAGAAGAAAGCCTCTAGGTACCTTATACTCCAATCATAAAGTATATGAAAAGTACAACACCTCTTGAAATTATCCACGTCGGCTTCTGCGTGTGACACTGAGTACTACAATGTATCTCCTTTAAGTGATAGCTATAACCCATGAGTACTATAATGTAACTCCTTACATCGGGTACAACTAGATAATCTGAGTCTCAATCATAACTGTATACGTTCAAGCAAGTCATCAATTGATAGATTGGGTTTGAAGAAAAGAGGTAGAAAGTAGAAGGAAGCCTCGATGATGAAATAAGTAGACGCCTTCGTGAAACTCACTTCAATCTCAAATAAGGGATACCAAATCAACTCCATGATCACTTGACATTGTAATCCGAATACTTAGCAATTTTTTCGTTTTAGTGAATCTTATAACGAATCATTTTTACATTAAGTGTTGTGTTTGTTTTGGTGTTATGGAAGGTGTTTGAGTTTGGTTCTTGGTGAAAATAGGATAAAGTAATTTCTGTTGGGAATTATGCATTCCTGACTTAGTACCGTTAGTTATATTAGTTAGTACCGCTAGTTGTAATTGTACTGACAGTACAAAAATGGTAGTAATGGTCAGATAAGTTAGTATGTTAGTATAAAATTGTTAGTACCGTTTTTAAGATGTGATGAGATATCTTAGGAAAGGTTTACATGATCTTTGTTAACGCGTTTTGTAAAGCCCATTAGGGTTTCTTTAGTCTATAAAAGGAACCCTAGGCATAGTTAGTAGATATAGTTCTACACAGATCAATAGAGATCGATTAGTAATCATAGTTTTGTAATATGTAACCTAGGCAGATTTAAGTTATAATATAAAGTTCTTTTATGATTCTTAATATTGTTCTTCTTAGCATTATTGATTAGTTTTCGCATAATCCCAAATAGGTGTTCAGAAATCAGTGTCTCATTATTGTTGCTTTAGAATTATCTAAAAGGAAAAAAACCATTTACAAAGCTAAAGGTTAAATCCTATTCAGTAAATGGTTCCAACAAGTTGGTAACAGAGCTTGGGTGGAAACTCTAAATAAGAAGAACTCTATGTTTGAAAAGATCTTACACTCAAACCATGTAAGATGGCAGAACAAGACATCCTCACCAACTTCACAGCAATGGAAAATCCCCCATCAATAAGAGGGGAGAATATGATATTTGGAGCATGAGAATGGGTCAATATATCTGTCACACAGATCACAACTTATGGGACATAATTATCAACGGAGATCTCCAAGAAGAATCTGCACAAACAGGAGATCAATCTGGTCCTTCTGCTCCTCCTGTTCCTAAAACTGCAAAACAACTGGCTACCAAAAGGAATCAGGAAAAGACGTCAAAGAGGTCTTGCTTGTTTAGCAAAATACCTGATGAATATCTCCTTAAGTTTCATAATGTTCCAGATGCTAAATCTCTCTAGGAGGCAATCAAATCAAGGTTTGGAGGAAATGAAGAATCCAAAAAGATGCAGAAGAATGTTCTAAAACATCAGTTTGAAAACTTTACTACTGCATCAAATGAAAGTCTGGACAAGGCTTATGATAGGTTCCAAAAACTCATAAGTCAATTGGAGGTTCATGGTGCTCCAATATCAAAGGAAGATATCAACCAGAAGTTCCTAAGAAGGTCTTCCTCCTTCATGGAATCAAATTGCTCTAATCATGAGAAATACCAGACATTGATGAGATTGATATTGATGACCTCTACAACAACCTTAGGGTCTATGAAGATGAGATGAAAAGGTCTTCAAGTTCCACTTCTACTTCTCAGAACTTGGCATTTCTTTCCTCTGAGAACACTAGCAGTACTAATGAAGTTAGTACTGCTAGTGGAGATTTTAGGGTTAGTACTGCTGGAGGAATTAGTCAAGTTTCAACTACCCCATGTGCTCTGTATGTGGTGCTGCTCTTTTTTGCACAACCAACAACCAGTCCTCAACTTGAAAATGAGGATTTTCAGCAGATTGATGAAGATGACTTGGAAGAATTAGATCTTAGATGGCAGGTGGCTATGTTGACTGTCAGAGTGAAGAAATTCATTCAGAAGACAGGAAGGAACTTGGATTTCAAAGAAAAACGACCTGTTTCTCTTGATAAGTCAAAAATTGAGTGCTACAACTGTCACAGAAAAGGGCACTTTGTAGGGATGCAAATCTGGAAAGGATTCAAGGGAGAAGTCTTTATGGTGACACATGTCAGGAGCAATGCACCAACAAATGAATCTTCATCACAGGCACTGGTGGCTCAAGATGGTCTAGGAGGCTATGAAAACTTGGAGTAATGATTTTGAAGTAGAACATATCAAACTATGCTTTAATGGCAATATCTTCTTCAAGCTCATCAAGTTCTTCTGACAATGAGGTACAAAAATGTTCTAAACAATGTCTTGAATCTTTAAAACTCTTCAAATAGAATTATGACAGTGAAAAAGAGAGAAAAAAACATAGCAGAGCTAGATGAAATTCAGGGTTACGAGGTTAGCCTTAGGAGTAATAGAATCTATGGATACTTATACATGAAAAAGAATGAAATGGCTTGGGGTTGAATATTAGTGTAGTTTCAAAACTATGAGCTTAAATGCAGAGAAATAAAATTAACAACCTTAACGTGGAATTAGAGAAAGTTTTTATTAAGGAAAAAGATGAGTTCAAAATTAAGTAGAAAAATGGGAAGAATCGTCCAAGAATCTTGTATGAATTTTTCAACAGTCAAAGAGTGCTTAGAGATAAAATGGTTTATGATTTGGCACACAATAGAATGAACATGAGTAACCAATTTAAAAATGATAGTGGAGATTAGATGAGTGTTTTTGATGTCAGATAAGTGATGAAGAGAACACACTAGCAAATAATAGGTTCTCTAAAGCAGATGGGTTTCATGCTGTTCCCCCTCATATAACAGGGAACTTTCTAACCCCAAGAGCTGACATATCATTTGCAGGTTTAAATGAATATGCCATTAGGAAGAAATATAATTGAGTCAAAAAACAAACTGTCTTAATACTAAAACAAGTTGAGACTGTAGGTTAAAAAACAAATGAAAGAAATTTACTCAAAAAAACCTAAGACAGTCTATGAATCAGTTAACAGAGATAAAGTTATCATTGAGGATTAGAACTCAGATGATGAGGATGATGTGTCTGAAGTACAAACAATTAGTCATGTTAAGACTAATGAGACTCAAACAGTTAAAACTAGAGTTGATAAAATTGGTCAAACTTCTCAGAAACAAGGAATTGGTTTTAAGAAAATAAAAGCTTGCTTTGTCTGTAAAAGTACTGACCATTTGATCAAAGATTATGATTTTCATGACAAACAGAGTCAAGAACCTAAGTTGAAAACTGTGGGCAATACTAGTCCAAGGGTGGTCAAACCAGTATGGGATAATGCTAAAAGGGTTAATCATCAATTTTTTTAAAATACCCTCATTTTAGAAAGACTTTTGTCCCATCAAGAGTTCTAACAAGAACAGGTTTGATTACTCCTGTTAAGCAAAATGAGAAAAGAGCAGTTCACAAAGTTAGTACTACTAGGCCAGTTAGTACTGCTAGGCCAATTAGTATTGCTAGGCCTGTTAGTACTGTTAGACCATTTGCTCCAAAAATAGTACAAACTAGTGGTGCTATTAGACCAATTTACCTAAGAATGGACAATGTATGACCAAGAGGCTCATATTCACCTATCAAGAGGTCTTACTACAGAAAACAAGCTTTTAGACCCAAAGACTTAAAACAAGATGTTAAAACTTTTAGGGTTCAAAATATGACTACTGCTAGGGCAAGAGCATTAGTTAATACTGGTAAGGGTAAGATGGATACTGACCTTAAAAAGTCAAGGTGGGTTTGGAGGCCTAAGGGAAATTACTTGGATCATATGTCTAAATACAGTGGATCATTCATGCTCAAGAAGGTTGAGTATGTTGACCCAAAAGGGATTTCCAAGCATGTAATGGCTTGGATCCCTAAGAGATACTAATTCTCTTACTTTTGTGTAGGGCAATCCAGAGATCTTGTTGCAGGATCATGCAGTGGTGGATAGTGGTTGCTCTAGCCATATGACTGGCAACAAAGCTTATCTTTCAGATTATGAAGATTACAATGGAGGCTTTGTGGCTTTTGGAAGTGATCCTAAAGGAGGTAAAATAATAGGTAAAGGTAAAATTAGAACCGCTAATTTTAACTTTGATGATGTTTACTTTGTAGATGAACTTAAGTTTAACCTTTTCTCTGTCTCACAAATGTGTGACAAGAAAAATAGTGTCCTTTTTACTGAGTCTGAATGCCTTATCCTGTCTCCTAGCTTTAAGCTTCTTGATGAAAGTCAAGTTGTACTTAGAGCTCCTAGAAAGGATGATGTGTACAGCTTGGACTTAAAGAACATTATTCCCTCTGGAGGTATAACTTGTTTATATGCAAATGCAACAGCAGATGAGTCTAAATTATGGCACAGGAGATTAGGTCATGTGAATTTCAAAAATATAAACAAACTTGTTAAAGGTCACCTAGTTAGAGGTTTACCTTCAAAAGTTTTTGTGAATGACCACACTTGTGTTGCCTGCAAGAAGGGTAAGCAACATAAGGCCTCCTGTAAGGCCAAGTTAGAAAGAATCATCAGAAAGCCCCTAGAATTACTTCATATGGACTTATTTGGACCTGTCTCTGTAGAAAGTATTAACAAGAAAAGGTACTGTTTGGTTGTGACTGATGATTTCAGCAGATTTAGTTGGGTATTTTTCTTAGCTACCAAGGATGAAACATCTGAAATCCTTTGTAAATTTATCATAGGCTTAGAAAACCAATTGAATCATAATGTTAAAATCATTAGATGTGATAATGGGACAGAGTTTAAGAACCATGCTATGAATGAATTCTGTGCTAAGAAAGGAATAAAAAGGGAGTTTAGTGTGGCTAGAACTCCACAGCAGAATGGTGTTGCAGAAAGGAAAAACAGGACCCTAATTGAGGCAGCTAGAACTATGTTAGCAGACTCACTTTTACCTATCCCATTTTGGGCAGAGGCAGTAAATACTGCCTGCTATGTACTGAATAGGGTATTAGTGACCAAACCTCAAAATAAGACACCTTATGAACTATTAATAGGTAACTCACCTAGTATTAGTTTTATGAGACCTTTTGGGTGCCCCTTGACCATTTTAAACACCTTAGATTCCTTGGGCAAATTTGATGGGAAATCTGATGAAGGTTATTTGCTTGGATACTCTACCACTAGTAAAGCCTTTAGAGTATACAACAAAAGGACCAAAAGGGTAGAAGAGAATCTGCACATTGATTTTCTTGAAGATCAACCAAATGTGGCAGGAACTGGTCCTAATTGGATGTTTGATCTTGATTTTCTCACCAATTCAATGAACTATATTCCTGTTAGTGTAGAAAATCAGGTTAATGTGGATGCAGGTACACAAGATTCTTATGTTGCAGGTTCATCAGGAAAAGATAAAGGACCTACTCAGGAATACATACTGCTTCCACTACAACCTCATAGGACAAGGATTCCAGTAAAGGATGTTGTTCAGGATGCACAAGAACAACCTTCTGAAAATGCTTCTCCAGACAAGGGTATACAAGTTTCAGAAGATGTTTTTGATAAGGAAGGACAACATCAGATGCCAGAAGATGAACAAGTCTGGCAAGATGAACTTGAGATGATGATTACTCAAGAAGTGGTTGCTAATGCTATGAATGATGAATCAAGACAAGCCTTTGAAGAAGAAAAGAGGAGAATTGCATCTCAAAAGAAGGCAGCTCAGGCTACCAGTACTAACCAACTTAGTACTGTTAGGCCATTTGTTAGTACTGGTAGATCATCTGTTAGTACTGATAGGTCTAACACACCCAATGTTAGTGCTGCTAGTACTTCCACAGGTGCAAATGCTGATAAATCATCATTTGTCTATCTTGGAGGCAAAATACCTATTGATGCATCTACTCTCCCTAATGCTGATTTACCCATTGATCCAAATATGCCTGACTTGGAAGATGCTTCTGATACTCTCCCAAATGATGGAATATTCAATGGAGCTTATGATGATGATGAAGATGTGGGTGCAGTGGCTGATTTCAACAACATGGATAACACCATTGCTGTCAGTCCTATTCCCACACTCAGAATTCATAAGGATCATCCAAAAGGACAAATTCTAGGAGATCCTACATCAGCAGTTCAAACAAGAGGGAAAATTCAAAAGGCTCTTAGCTACATCATGCTTTGTTAAGTTACATCCACAAACAAAATAGAACAAATCACAAGGATCATCAGAACTGTTTGTTTGCATGTTTTCTCTCTCAAGAAGAACCCAAGACTATTTTTTTTTTTTTTTTTTTTTTTTTTTTTTTTTTTTTCCACCCCCTTTTTATCATAAGCCTTAAAGGATGAAAGATGGGTTGAAGCATTTGCAAGAGGTCAATGGCGCCAGTTCAAGTTTACAGCAGGTTTGGATACTTTGGAGTTGCCTTTTGGACAGAAGGCAATTGGCACTAAAGCGGTTTTCAGAAATATGAGAAGATGAGAGAAGCATTGTGTGAAGAATAAAAGCTAGACTTGCTTCCCTTTTTTCTTTTATGTAAGGAATAGACAAAGAAAGAAGGAATAGACTATGATGAGGTTTTTGCACCTGTTGCTAGAATAGAGGCAATTAGGCTATTCTTAGCCTTTGCATCATATAAGGGATTTCTTGTCTATTAAATGGATGTTAAAAGTGCTTTTCTCTATGGCACAATTGAAGAAGAGGTGTATGTTCATCAACCTCCAGGCTTTGTTGATCTTGCTCATCCAACCAAAGTCTATAAGGAGGGTTGAAGCTCTGTTAGGTTACATCAAGGCTCCTAGAGCTGGTTTGAGACATCTCTTCTTTCCTGTTGGAGAATGGTTTGAGAAGAGATCCCATAGACAGAACTCTATATTATCAGACGACTAAGAGTGACTTTATGTTGGGTCTAAGTCTATGTGGATGACTCATATGTGGCTCTTCTAAGAAGTCTATGTGTACTGAATTTGAAGATGTTATGCACAAAAGATTCTAGATGAGCTCCATGGGAGAACTTACATTCTTTTTGGGACTACAGGTGAAGCAACAACCTGATGGAATCTTCATTAGTCAAGACAAGTATGTAGCTGACATTCTCAAGAAGTTTGATTTCTGCTCCATTAAAATAGCTACTACTCCTATTGAGTCAAACAAACCCTTGGTTAAGGATGAAGATGGTGTAGAGGTAGATGTGCATGAATACAGATCAATGATTGGTTCCCTGATGTATTTGACTGCATCAAGGCCAGACATCATGTTTGCTGTTTGTGCCTGTGCAAGGTTTCAAGTCACTCCAAAAGCTTCCCATTTACATGCTGTAAAGAGGATCTTTAGATATCTCAAACATCAACCCAAGCTAGGGTTATGGTATCCTAGGGATTCTCCTTTTGAACTAGAAGCTTACCGTCCCACTCGCATCTCCCGCTCGCACGCCGCTCCTCGCCTGCGCCATAGTGTGTGTGTGTGTGTGTGTGTGTGTGTCAACAACTGGCGGATGTCATTTCTTGGTAGAAGACTCACATCTTGGCAGTGCAAGAAGCAAACAATTATGGCAAATTCTACTATTGAGGCAGAATATGTTGCAGCTGCTCATTGCTGTGGGCAAGTTTTATGGATACAAAACCAAATGATGGATTATGGCTTTAACTTCATGAATACCAAAATCCATATTGACAATGAAAGCACCATTTGTGTTGTCAAGAATCCAGTCTATCACTCAAGAACCAAGCACATTGAAATTCGACATCACTTCATAAGGGATTGTTATGAGAAGAGATTGATAGATGTTCTCAAGATTCACACTGACTCAAATGTTGCAGACCTTCTCACCAAAGGATTTGATGTAACCAGGTTTAACTTTTTGGTGGTCAGCATTGGAATGTTAAATCTGTAGTTACATTTGAGGGGAGGTTAAATTGTAAAGTTTGTACATACTAGTTTACCTTAATACTGCTAGAGTATTAATGCTGTTAGATAGGTTATAGTTAGTTCAAGTTCATAGTATATTTTTCTCTTTATTGCACTAACTTTTCAGGATAAGCATGGATTTGAGGATGGATAGAAGCAGTCCTGGCAAATACTACTCATCTATGGTCTGTAAGTACTAAGTATTAGAGTTAATTCTGGTAGTTTACAAGTTAATTCTGGTAGATTACTTGTTAATTCTGTGGACTTAAAGTTAATACTGGTAGTCTATACGTTAATACTGGTAGACTATATTAGTACTGGTAGACTAATTTTAATACTGGTAGATGACCGTTGGTGCTGGTGAGGGACAATTGACTTTTCTTCTTTTAAATATTACCGTTAGAGATTTTTACGGCGCGTACTTCTAACATAGGTTTTCTATTTGGATAATTACTGCACTTTCTTCAATAAAATATCTTTCTTTACTCTAAAGAAACTTCTTTTACACACGGTCCAATAAGAAACCTTGTTATTCATCGATAAAAACAATCTAATTTCCCTTCTCTACAAGCAATTAGTTAATTCACTAACCATCAACCCAGGATTAGATTACATTTCTTACACAATTTATGTTCATCAACGAGTTCATATGACAACCTAAGTACTTAGACAAGCATTACAATCGGTCGCTTTCCTTGGAAAGGGGGAAACAATGAAAGTGTTGGTTTCACTGAGGTAGTGGATTTTATTAAAGGTACATCTCTCAGGTATGCCTTAACTCATAATCCTACTATCTATGACTCCCTAGTCAAACAGTTCTGGCAAACTGCCACTGTTAGAACACTTGCTAATGGGACTCTACAATTAGTAGCATCTATAGACTCTAAAGAGTATATTATTACTGAGGCATCGTAGAAGTAAACATCAATTGGCAGATGCTACAGGTATACATAATTATCTGATGCTGAAATATTGATGATAGCCATTGCGGGTATGTTTACTGAGGGTTAATTAACTTTTGGAAAAAGAATTTTTACACCCTATAGAAATTTTAATCCATTCATTATTTTACACTGCTTAAGCCCTAAGTCTGGTGGATGGGATCAATTTGGTAGTACTGTTGCTACTGCATTAATCTGTCTATCTAGTAATAGGGTTTATAATTTTTCTAAATGATTTTTTGATGGGATGGTTCATAATTTAGAGAGTAATTCAAAAATTTTAATGTATCCAAGGTTTTTACAAATTATTTTGGATATTACAACTGAAAATACAGGAAGGTATAGCCCCAACTTTCACCAAAAAGCTTTTTGCAAACATGAAAAGGGGTTTTGTAGGGGATATAGTACCATTGCTGCCTGCTATATTGGCAGGGGCAGTTGTTGATCAAGGTAAAGGCTCAGCACAACCAGCTAAACCCCATCACACACCTGTTGCTCCAATACCATCCACATCCCAACCACCTCCTCCATCACCACAACATCAATCACCTCCTCATTCACCACTGCATCATTCACCATATCAATCACCACCACATTCCCTACATCATTCACCACCTCAATCATTACCTCATTTTTCACCACCAAGGCCTTATGAAGCACCTCCCCTAAAGGTAAACACATCAGAAGTTGCTGAGGACAGTATGAACTCATAGGAATTGTATTAATGGTCCTTTCTTGTATGTAAACTTATCAAATTCATCGTACAGCTTACACTCTCGTTCTTGCTTTGTTAATGACGTTCCTTGCATGAGCGGTCTGATTTTCTCCCAAATATCCTTGGCTCCATGATGTTGACTGACAAGAGCATAAATTTTAGTTGGAAGGCCTTGTAGAATGATGTTTATTGCTTTGATGTCACAATCAGCTTGAATGGTTTCTGCGGAAGTTAACTCAGTATATTTCTTTAGTCTGGTTACACCATCCACTATAATTGTTGGCCAAACAAGTGGACCTTTTTCAACAGAAGAAAGAATCATTCTACCATAAGGTCTATTCATCATATAAAGTTCCATTCTGCTTTTCCATGAGTCATACAAGTGTTTTTCAAGCATCGGTGGTTTGTTGTCACCACCCGAGAGAAGTGACTTATCAGCAAGAGTCGCCATTTATAAATTGATATGTTCAAAGATTATCGTTTGATCGAGCGGTGATAGAAAGTAATTGTGTTTGATGGTGTTATCTTTTTGTGTGTTTTAAGTCTTGAAACTATACGGGATTTTACAATTCTTGACAAAACCGGGAAAACAAGTGAGGTTTTCACGAGATTTTACAAGTCAACGAAATAAACCATATAATTTTTGATGTAATTTTGAGAAATAAGTGAAATTGCAAATTGGGGTCTTAAAAAAATTGCAAATCCGTGTCTTAAGAAATTTGAAAATTTAGATCCTGAAGAAGAATTACAAATTCGGGTCTTTAAGATAAATTGCAAATTCGTGTCCTGAAGTAGAATTGCAAATTCGGGTCCTGAAGTAACTGCAAATCCGTGTCTTGAAGAAACTGCTAATTCGTGTCCTTGAGGAAAATTACAAATTCGTGTCCTTGAAGAAAATTGCAAATTCGTACACCAAAGAGTAAATTGCCAATTCGGAAAGAACTTGAGATTGTGAATTCGGATACAATGAAAATTGCAAATTCGGATAGAACTGAGAATTGTGAATTCATGCAACACACGTACAAAACTTAAAATCTTTAACACACAAAAAGACACATTTTTGATGGTTTTTTCCCAAAATTTCTTGTACAACTAGTATTCTTAAACCTATAGGTATCTTATAAATGACAACTTTTTGGTTTTTAAGCCAAAAATTTCAAAATCAAGATTTGTACTTTATAAGGTTTTTGAAAATAAAAGATGAACAAAAATAAATTTTTCTTTGATCCAAAACAAATACACCTATATCCAAGGATACTAGATCAAATTTACCTAGGTAAATGATCTTTTAGTGTACAAAGAAGCTTTGAAAACAAAGGAAAATAAAGAAAAAAGACGTACGAAGTAACAATAAAAAACAAACCAAAAATCAAACATAAAAACTAAGCAAATCACTTCATGGCTTTTGATACCAATTGAAGAATATATATGTAATCTTTGAGTTATGCAAGAACAAGAGATGGAGTGGGTTGGATTAGTTTGGAGAGAGAAAGTAAACATGAAAGATGGAATGTATTATGTGTGTGTAGAAAATGAATTACAAAGAGAACCAACTAACCAACCCCCTCTCCAAGGCAAGAAGAGGGGTATTTATATGCTAAACATGGCCGGCCATGGGCCTTTGTGAGGCTTTCCATGGGCCTTGGACCATATTAGCTTACATATCATTAACATGACTTACTTATAGGCTTAGACTATTTAGTATTGGAAGTGACCGAGATTTTTCTTGTTCCTAACATGTAGTTTACTGTGACGCGTCGAATCAAGGATTAGGTTATGTACTCATGCAAAGAGGCAAGGTAGAGAACGCGACAGCAGAAATGTTATGTGGCCCTGGACCAACTAATGGAAAGGAAGGAAGGTGGAGGTATGTATTTATTATGGGTTTCATTAATAGGTGATGTAAGGACATTAATGATAGACGAGGCTCATGCATCAAGGTACTTGGTACATTCGGGAGCGGATAAGACGTACTATGACCTTAGAGATATGTATGGTGGCCATGTATGGAGAAGGATATTGCTACCTATGTTAGCAATTGTTTGACTCGTTTAAAGATGAATGCTGGAACATCAAAGACCTTCGGGTTTATTGTAACAACTAGAGATACCCGAGTGGAAGTAGGATATAATAACTATGGACTTTATTACAAGGTTGCCAAGATCAAGTAGTGGGTATGATACGAATTGGGTAATAGTCGATAGACTGACTAAGGTATGCCCATTACATGGTAGTACGTGAAGATTTTAAAATGGAGAATTTGGCGAGACTTTACAATAATAAGATTGTAACAAGGCATGGAGTGCATGTGTCGATCATCTCAGATCGTGGTGGAAGATTTACTTCGCGGCTTTGGTAGACATTGCGGAAGGCATTGAGAACACGGCTAAAACATGCGTACTACTTATCATCCTCAAACGGACGGACAAAGTGAGCGTACCATTCAGACTTTAAAGGATATATTGAGAGCATGTGTGATTGATTTTTTTTTGTGGTAATTATGACACTCATCTACCCTTAACTGAGTTTTCTATAAAAATAGTTATCATTTGGGTGTTTGATGTGCTATATTTGAAATGTTGTATGGAAGGAAGTGTAGGTCACATGTTCTTTGGGCTAAAATTGGAGAAATTCGGTCGATTAGATCGGAATTGGTACAAGAGACAACAAATAAGGTGATGTTGATTAAAGAAAAGCTCAAAGCGGTTAGAGACTGTCAAAAGAGCTATGTTGGCAATATGCTTAAACATTTATAGTTGAAGTTGGTGATAAAGTTATGTTAGAAGTGTCGTCTTGGAAAGATGTTATGCATTTTGGAAAGAAAGGTAAGTTGGCACCAAGGTATGTAGGACCATTTGAAATCCTTGAAAGGATTAAACCTGTAGCTTATAGGTTAAGGTTGCCTAAGGAATTGAGTGAGGTGCACGACACATTCCGTGTGTCAAATTTGAAAAAGTGTTTGGCGGATGCTAACTTGCATGTGCCATTAGAAGAAATTAAGGTAGATAAAACTCTTCGTTTTGTTGAAGAGCCTATTGAGATTATCGAGCGTGAGGTTAAAAGTTTGAAGCGTAATAGGGTTTCGATAGTTAAGTCCATTGGAACTCGAAGCTAGGTCATGAGGATTTCATAAAAACTAAGTATCCACACTTGCTTGTTGAGCAAGCTATCGTTGGAAGTACTAAGTAAAGTTGGACACATAGGGTTACTGGCAGGCTTTAGTGTACCCTTAAATGTTCTAAGGTGGTTTGGTTAATGTTATATTTTGAATAAACTCAAAGTCGAGTCGATTCTTCAAAAACGTTGAGCTTTGTAACAACTCATAACTTAGTTCCAAGACAGTTCTTGTTTGATGAGTTGCGGGGTTAGGTTATGAATGACGTTGTTACACAACTTAAAGTTTTTGACGAGTTTCCTCGAAGACGGGCGATGTTCATGTAGTTAGATGTTATTTTGGCTTAGAGTTGTATGCTGCTATTTGTACCCTTGTATGGGCAAGCAAAGTTGTAAGCAGTGGGTTTCTGATCGTGAAAGTTAAATGAGATTCAAAGTGTGACCCTAAGTTCACGTGGGAACGTGAGGACCATATGAAAGCTAAGTATACCCGATTGTTTGTTGATGATGATGTTGAACCTATTAGTTAAATCTCGGGACGAGATTTCCCTAAGGAGGGGATACTGTGACAACTGTGCTTTGAGCAGGTTAGTCAAACCGTTGGTATTGACTTGAGTTTCACTATGTGTTATGATAATTATGTGTTTATGTGATCTTATGTGAGTTGGTTACAAATCCATTGAGCGTGATCGTCTCATGGTGATTGAAGTTATGGTTGCTATGGATATTTCATTATGTTCACATTTTAGTGACAATGAAAATGATGGTAAAATTTTATGTGTGTACGTATTTATATGTATATGTATACGTATTTAGATAATAGGAATTCGCGAGGATAGAAAATTTGGTTTAGAAATTTAGTTAATGAATTTTAGTATTATTAAGTTGGAGAAATAAAGTATGAAGTGAATTTATTTTTAGGTATTTAAAACTAGTTTTATTTAGAAGGATGTCTAAATAAATAAAGGTTTTATAAAAATAACAAAATTAAAGGGTTTTTGTGTAAATAATAAAATAAAATATATGTTTAGAAATAAAATTTATTTATAGTCATTTAATTTAGTTTTAATTTAAAAGGAAGAATAAAGGTTTTATAAAATGTCAAAATTAGAGGCTTATTATGTAAATAATAAAAAATAAATTAAAAAAATATATTTTTAAAGGGGTGTTTTTTTGGCCGGTTATAAGAAAAAAAAAGAAAAAAAAGGAAACTAATTTGACTACAACAATGATTCTAAGGCTTATAAATACAAAATTTAGGAAAAACCCTAAAACACTTTTCTCTCCCTTTTGTTTTGATCGGTAAGAAGGAAAAAAAGAGATTTTTTTTATCAGGATCAATTTGGTGATTTAGGGTTTCAAGAATCAAGAATTAAAGTATACTTTTAAACCCTAGTTGTTTAGTTTTCTTTAAAACATGTAACAATTATTATAGTGGATCATTAGGGTTTATATAAGATCTGTAAAATTAGGGTTTTGATCTTTAAAAATTGTTTTGGGGATTGGTATGTGCTTAAATACACATACCTTTTTCCATTGAAAACGGACTTAAATGACCAAAAACAGACAGAAACTGCCAAAGATATGTTTGTTTTACACTTGTGTTGTGCAGGAAAAGGATATCACACAAAAAGACAGAAAACAATGCAAAAAAATGACAAAACCAGACACGGATTGGAAAAGCTGTAAAGGACAAGGCCAAAGCAAAGCCAAAGATCAGATAAGTCAAAGTCAAAGTCAACTCAACAAATCAACAGTCAAAACCGAAGCCGTAATTGAAGAATACTATTGGTTGCAATCTCAACCCATCTGATGGGCCGGGAAAGCCCAATAGTATATTATTGAAGACTGTGAAGACCAAATGGGCCCTCAATCAATGACAACAGCCCATTTGTGTGCAATTGACAGAGACTATGAAGACTTTGAAGGCCCGATCCTAGCCCTTGAACAAGCCAATCTCAGCCATTGTACACACAAAACCCACCCAAACCTTATTGGGCCTTAAAAAGCCCAATAACATAAGCCTAAACCTTATTGGGCCCAAACACACCTAGTTGGGCCCAATACAAAGCCCACAAACCTTATTGGGCCCAAATAAACCCAATTGGGCCCAATACACAAACCCAAGCCCAATACTGGCCCAAAAACAATTTTTATAAAACCTTAGGGACTTAAATTGTCAATTCTGAAAATTGTTTTATAAAAGAAAATGGTTTAAAACAAAGAGGGACTGAAATTGCATTTTTACAAACTGTTTTCCCCTTTTAAAATACCAAGGGCTGAAACTGCCAATCCACAAACCTTCTTATATCTTTGTTTCAATAAACACAAGGGCTGTTTATGCCAATTCCCAAACTCGTTTATAACTAAAAGAAAAGAAACAAAAGAAATGGAAAAGAGCTGAAAGTTCAGGGGTTCTTCTTGTGCTTTTGAAACTTTTAAAAACCTGCCAGCCAATAACGACTCCCCCCTCACTCCCTTTCCCGCCAACTCCCTTGAACCCCCCACCATCACATGACCAGCCTAACCCTTTTACCCAACCCATCCTTTACCCAGTTTCTTTCATTCCCACCTCCCACTAACCCTAAAAGTTGCCACCTTGGCAATCTCCCCAAACCCGAAGCACCATCAATGGTGGGGATTGATTAAAAAGAAGCACAAGGACCAATCAATGGCTAGGATTTGTTGCTGAGGCTTCACACACACAAGAAACACAGCAAGAAGAAGAAGCAAGCCAAAGGACTTCTATAAAAGCAAGAAAACACAATGCCGAACAACATTAGTTTTTAACTAGCTTATTTTTATTTAAATTTTAACTAAATTGTAATTCCAGTTTTCAGCTTATTTTTTTTAATGTAATGTTATTATTTTTATTTCCAGCTTTCTTTTCAAGTGTATTGTACTGTTTTTAACATTCTAATTCAAGTTTTAAAGTTTATGTTGAGTTTCTTGTTACTTTCAATATTATTCGACTTTTTAATTCTTTGTTAATCCAAAAAACTTGTGTTTACTTGACTTTATTCAACCCTAATATCACTATTAACAATCTGCCTTGGTTATTCTTTAGTATAATCAAGTCAAAGAGTTATTTTACTTACTTAAAGGGGTGTTTGGTAAAAGCCCAAAATGGGTCATTTTGGTTGTGGTATGGGTCACAAGCACTCAGCCATTTTAGGCTGAGTGTGTGTGCTTAATTAAACCAAAAAAAATTTCATGACTTTTAGTATATAAAATTGGTTTTTCGTGAAATTTACCTTTTTGTCAAATTTCCAAAGAAAAAAATAAGCCTTAATGCTTAAGCTGCTTATACAGCTTAAGCACCCTTATTTTTGAGCTCACTTAAGTCACAAAAACCCTTTTTAAAACCCTTAAGTTCTGTCCTTTTTATTTGACTAAGTTTGAGTCAAAAATTTGGTTTGCATTTTTTTTTAGAACCCTCCCTAACCCTCACCTTTTAAGTCAAAAACCAGCAGGTTTAGGTGCCTTTCAAGCCCTCATATTTTGCATACTAGCTTATTGGGGTCCTTTTTTAAGCTGTTTGGGATTTATCTTGGGTAAAACTTATTTTTGGGCTTATTTTCATAAGCCCAAAATAAGCCCCTCAGCCACTGGTGCCCTCCCCTGGTGCAAAAAGCACTCTTTCAGCCATCTTTTTCTTTGAAAATAGATTAATAAGCACTAGATTATTTTGTAGTTTCATTAAGCCCCTAGGTAGACCTTTATTTCCCCAAAATATTGTAGCTTAATTCCCCCTCTAGGGTAGCTTATTTAGGCTGCAAAGTAGCCCTTTTTCTGCTTTTTTACAATTAAGTCAAGTTAGCTTATTCTTGTTTCAGCTTATTTTAGGGCTTATTCTTGCTGCATTTAGTTAAAATAAGTAGAAATAGCTTAGTTAAGTTAATTTAATCACTTTTCAGCTTAATTTGAGCTTTTAAGCCCCAAGAAAAAGCCAAATAAGCTTATAAGTTTCTGTCAGCCCAAAAGCTCACATTTTTAGCTTATTTAGTCCACTACAGCTTATACTCCTTTTATGAAAAATGTTCTCCTAAGTCCCCTTTACAACTTTGCTTCTTTAGCTTTTTGCTAATAAGCACTTTGGACTCTTCTTGTAATCGGGGTCCACTTCAGGGACCATTTGTGTAATTTCTTCTTTTATAGTTATAATTGTTAGTCCCTGTGGTTAGTTAGCCTGTTACCCCGTCAGTCCTTTTGTCCTTTCACTGTTAGTCCTTTAGTTTTAACAACAGTTAGCTTTAGTTAGTTATTTAATTTAATTTAATTTAGTTTTAGGTTTAATTTTAATTAGTTTAATTAATATAAAATGCTACAGTAACTTTTAGGGCTTTTTATATTTTTAGATTCCTCAACTTTTTCTTTATTTAATTTGATTTTTTCAGATTTTTTGTAGTTATATTTTCTGTCTTTTTATATTTAATTAGTTTTAATTAGTTTTTAATCTTAGAAAATTCATAAAAAAATACAAAAATTAACAAAAAAATATTTTTCTTTTTAATAAAATTTTATTTAATCAGTTAGTTTATATTAAAAATATAAAAACTTTTGTAGGGTGATTTTTACCCAAATTTCAGTTCCGGGCCCGTTTACGAGCCCGGATTTTTCGTTTCTTACCGTTTTGTTCGTTTTCGAACTCCGTTTTTGAAAATTTTTACATTTTCTTTTAAGTTAGAATATTTTTGATTTATTAAAATTTTAAAATTAATTTTAGGACTTTATTTTTATAATTTTTAGTTTTAGGCTTGCTATTTAATTCCCGGTAGTCTATAATTGCATGTTTAATTTAGTTTATTAGTTTTAATTATTTTAGTTAAGTATTTTTAGCCTAATTATGTTCCCCGTAGTATATTTAAGGTTCCCATTTTCCACTGCTTGTTTCCCGTAGAATAATTTTAGTTTTCTTTAATTAATTTTAGTTTATCTAGTTAAAAATCATATTCTTTTGTTCTAATTAAATATCAATTCATTCGTGATCGATTTTCATTCCAGCCTCGTTGGGAAGAGGATTTTACGACCCGGGAAAACTCTATATACTACTTCTCGGTATCTTTGACTATGCTTATAGATATTCTTACCTATATTTTTGATATTTTATTTATATTGTTTATATTTTAGGTGTAGTCTTGAGCGAGATCAAAGTTTTGGCGCCGCTGCCGGCGGATGGCTGTCTGCAATCGTTTATCGTTACGTTTGATTCAATTGTTTTTGAAACTTTGGAATTTTTTTTTTATTAGTATCAAATATAAAAAAAAAAAAAAAAAAAAAAGTACAAACTTATTTTTCATTTCTTTTTAGAATAAGTTATCATTTAAAATCAAAAGAAAAAAAAAAATCAAAATTATAAAAACATTGCCATAATAAAAAAAGAATTAAAATTCACAATTGGTAAATATCGTCAAAAAATATAATATCTCAACTGAGTATTTTCATTATTAAGTTCGGTGAACTGTTGGTTCCATTCGAACAAAAGATTTAAAATCTTGCCTTTTGTTGTCTCTAAGACGTACGGCTCACCTCGGAATGTTGAACAAACTATAAAGTGGGTTAAGGCGGGTTTGTTCCTAGAAAACTACGACCCGAAAGGAGAAATAAGGCTTCGCGTATTCTACTCCTTCCGCTACTGTGAGTTTATCTTTTTGAGAGTCTACCGTGAAGTAAGCAGATTTATTGGTTTAAGTTGTCTTATATCAATTGTGTAAATCACTCTTGTGATTATCTTGAACAAAACCGAGAATAAAAAAAAAAAAAAAAAAAAAAATTAGTGTAAATTTTCTTTTTTATATTTCTATTTTTGTGCCAGGCGGCACTTTCGTTCTCAAGCCGTAGACGTCGACAACCACATGTTCGACAAACTTCTGTTGAATCATCTTACCTGAGAAACCTGATATCCTACTTAGTTACGATGGCCGATAATCGTTCTATGGGAAATGCTCGAAGAACCCACGAGGGTTACGAGGATGCGATTAGTTATTCATGAAATCACCGGAAATTAACTTGAGTCAAGCAGGTCTTCTCGAATCTTGTTCAAACAAAGCAATTTTTTGGACTCGATAAAGTAAGAACCCACATGCCTCACATCGTTATTTCAACAAGATCACTTTCTACGATGAAGATTCCGAACGGACCAAATACGTCGGTTAAAGCTTATGCTTTTCCAGTTTTCTCTCGAAGGGGCAGAAACCGGATTCTGGCTGGAAAAAGACCCCTCCGGTCGTTTGGAAACTGGACGATCTTGTTTCGAAAATTTATAAAACAAATTCTTCCCGCCCTCTAAACGAAAATACTAGAAATGAAATCCTCGAGATTTCACGCAAATATTTTGATGTGCACGTTTTATTGAGGCTGGGTTCGTTTCAATGATTCTTTTAAGGGGCATGCCCTCCTCATGGAGTTTTCAGAAGAATTGCATCAACTCGATACATTCTATAATGCCCTTAACTCTATATACTGATCAAGATTTCATTGAACTCAGCTCTGACGGTGGTATCTTTTAGACAAAAATGCCTCGAGTAATGTTTAAAATTTTCGAGAGCATGTCTAAGGTACGTCGTCAGACAAACAAAGTGTTGTAGCTAAAATGAGTACAAGCTCTTCCACCCCAGCTATTTCATCTGATGTTGCTGAACTCAAAGACATGTTCGGCACCTAATTCCAAGATAGAAAGAACAAACCCCAGTTCCGCCCCCGGTTGAAAGCGGTTTTTGAAACAAAGTTGTGTAAACTTGTGGGGGAGGTCATTCTTATCAAAAACTGGTCCAGCCACCAATAGAACATGTACCATGACAATATCCCAGAGTAATGTGTCCCAGGCGCTGCGGCAATTTCAATCAAGTAATTCTGGTTATCGGACCTCGATGGTTCTCAAACAATTTCGTTCTGGTTTCGTCCAGTTCATGAATCTCATGCCAATAATAAAACAATTTCAATCGAGGAAATAACTTCATCAAAACAGAGGATTACAATTTCAACCAAGGTCAGATTTCATCGACCCGGTTATCAACCGGTAGTTAATCAAACCAATATGCTCATCAAGGACTGCTCCTCAGACACTCGGTATTATTATCGAACGTTGTGTCTAGAAACAGATTTTAAAGATAATGTCATAGCCAATGATGCAGTGTTGAGAAACATGCAAAACCAAGGTCAAATACCTGCATTCCCAAATGGCAAATTTGATGAACATGTCTTTCAAAAATTTGTTACCTGACTAATAGACGGCTTCTACTTGGTTTGGAAACTCTTCCTGGTAACCCACTGTTACAACCCTAAGGAAGATTTAAAAGGTATCAATACCCGAAGTGGTTGTTACCATCCAAGGACCAAAGTGTTAAGCAAGATGTTGAGGTGAAAAGGACACGTTGCCTTCTGTGATAATGGCAAGCACCGAAGACGTCCAACCTTCCTGTTGTTCAAATTCAAAATCGTATCAAAATCCTGAGCCACCTGTGCTCATGTTGTTACTCAGCTCCCTAAAGCCATCAATTCCATTTCCATCACGAAGAATATGATGAAAGGCGCCAAGGAAAAAAGCTAACGATCAAATCCGAGAAAAATTTTACGAAACTTCTTTAGGGATTTAAGTTCGAGAGATTAAGCTTTACGAGCCTTGAATGCTCATGCCTAAATTTGCTTCGGACTTTAAAAACCTTATTGGAAACAAGTGAAAAGAAATTGATTGGAATTGGCAAGTAGACTCCTTTAAATGAGAACTGTTCAGCGGTCATTCCTCACAAGTTACCAAGAAAACTTGGGAGACCCTGGCCGATTTTGATTCCATGCGAATTTACGGGGTGATTATACATAGGCACGCATTTGGCAGCTCTTGGTTTGCGAGCATTAATCTCATGCCTTTATTCTGCTATGGAGGAAAGATCACGCTCTTCCTGCTGAACTAACCCAACTTGCATGAAGTGTAGAGGCTTAGCAGATGGTTCAATCCACTGAACCATTTGGTATTGCTAAAGACGTCCGTCTAATGGTTTGGTGTGTGGGAAAGTTCCATATTTCCAGCTTGACTTCAGTAGTTGTTGATTTTGAACAAGACACCGAGTCCCTTTGATTCTCGGGCGATGTTTCTTAAAAACAAGTCATGCTCTTGTTAGATGTTTATGGAGGAGACGATTTAACCCTTCGTGTTGGCAAGGAAACCATAACATTCAAACCTGTCCAGACTTCAAAAATACACAGCTGGATTACGACCATTATGACGGCAAAACAAAATCGACGTCATCGAAATGGCTTGTGTATGAGTATCTTCAAGAGGTCCTGGGTATTTTCAAACGTGCTCGCGCAGTCGGAAATCCCCCACTACCTTATTTTGAGCTATTGGTTTCTATGCTTCTCCAACTCTCACTCCTTTTCGGGGTGTCAAGTGATTTTCTCTTAATGGAAGAAGCAAGATTCGTTTTTGCACTAGAAGATGATCAATCTTCTTGAAGTTGATCCTACTTATCAGGATCCTGGAGGGGGACATCCTGGTTATGGCAATTTTTGAACAGAGATACCACACCCCCCCTCCAAATCATGAAACAATATATGCCTGAAGTTATGGAAAAGGACTCAAACTATGTGAAGCTAAAACGTTGAACCTTCCATTAATGAAACATCCCGAGGTTGAACTAGAGGGAACTACCACATCATCTTGAGTACGCATTTTTTGGAAGGCGTACGACAAGTTGCCTGTCTTCATTGTAAAAGACTTAAAAGAAGAGGAAAAGGCAGTTTCTGAAGAGTCTCTTCAAGTCCCTACAAGCGAGCATTCGCTTGGGTGGAAACTCTCGATTTATAGGGTTGTTAGTTTAGCCGGAGTTTTTTTGTACTCACAAAATTATGAATGGAAGAGTGACTTTGACATCTGTGCAAAGTCAGGAGAAGGGGTAAACCCAAAAATCCACGATGTTATCAAAAAGGAGGTTGAGAAACTCCTTGACGCTGGATTGATTTATCCCATCTCTGACAGCCCTTGGGTAAGCCCGGTACACTGTGTACCTAAAAAAGGAGGTATGACTGTCATCACAAATGAACAAGAGTATGAAGCTGATTCCTACCTCGATTGGTCCCGGGTTGGCGATGTAGGTATTGATTAAGAAAACTTAATGAAGCACTCGGAAAAAAGATCACTCCTTTGCCTTTCATGGACCAAATGCGTCGAGAGACTAGCAGGAAACGAAATAACTAATGGTTTCCTCGATGGTTTTCGCGGTTACTTTCAGATTCCAAGTGACCCATAACGATCAGGAAAGGAAACCTTTCACTGGCCCTTACGGAACATTTGCATATCGTCGCATGCTTTTGGGTATGCATTGCTCCTGGCACGTTCCAAAGATGTATGTGGCAATCTTCCACGGATATGATTGAGAAAACAATGGATGTATTCATGGATGGGCTTTTCGGTCTTTGGGGACTCTGTCATACATGCCTATACCCATTTTGAAAGAATTGTTGAACCGGGTGAAGGACAACCAATTTGTCTTTAAATGGGAAAGGGAGCCATTTCTTGGTTAAGGAGGCTTAGTTCTCGGACCATAAAAATTTCTTAAGTGGGACTTGAGGTTTGATAGAGCTAAAGTCGAAGTAAATAGCTAAAACTCCCCTTCATCCGACTCAGTCACGGTGTCCGTAGTTTCTTGGGCACGCCGGTTTTTACCGGCGATTCATCAGGACTTCTCGAAAATTGCCCGTCTAGACTCCATTTGCTGAAAAAAGAGACTCGTTTTGTTCTTTTTGAAGAGTGTGTCGATTTCCTTTACACTACACTCAAAAGAAGTTTGACTGAGGCTCGATCTTAATTGCTCCCGACTGGGATTGCTTTGAATGATGTGCGTGCCTAGCGACTTCGCATTGGGGCAGTCCTTCGCGGCAAAGAAAAACAAGACTTTCAACCTTTTACCTTTGGCTAGAAGACTATTATGAACGGAGGCTCAAACCCATACTCTATCGGAAAAGAATTACTTGCTGTAGTGTATGCCTTTGAGAAATTTCGGTCATATCTTGTTATGTCAAAAAGCATAGTGTATACTGATCACTCTGCCATCAAGTATCTCTTTGCTAAGAAGGATGCTAAGGCAAGACTCATGCGGTGGATCTTATTGCTCCAAGAGTTTGACATTGAAATTCGAGACAAAAAAGGAGCTTGTGAATCTCGCCGACCGTTCAATTGTCCAGGACTCGAAAATTCCGCATCAAGACAAAAACTCGAGAATAAAGAAATAATGATCGCATTTCCTCTCGAGACTCTTGGTTCGATGTCTTCAAGATCAAAGTACCCCAGGTTTGCAGGACTTTGCAATTACCTTGCGGGGAATTTCGTGATTAGGAATGACATCCCAACGAAAAAAATAAATTCTTCAAGATGTCAAACACTATTTTCTGTGGATGTTACTTTCCTGTTTTGATCTGTGCATGATCAGGTGATAAGACGTTGTGTTTCTGGGCAAGAAGCTTTAGACATTCTCAAAGCTTGAAAGTGGACTATTGGTGGGATGGGGACACTATGGTGCCAATTACACAGCAACGAAAATTCTTTGTTCTGGATTCTTTTGGCCACATCTCAAGGATGCCCATGACTTTGTACCACGTTGTGACATTTTGTCAACGTCAAGGAAAATTACGCAACGTGATGAGATGCCAACCAAACTCCATCCAAGTTGCGAAATCTTTGACATTCTCGGGGCATTGATTTATGGGGCCGTTTCCGTCTTCAACGAGGAAACACAGTACATACAGTGGCTGTTGCTATTTGTCAAAATGGGTTGAAGCAAAAGCGCTCCACCATGTGCACGGTGTTGTCTTGTAAATTTTTGAAAACTCTCTTTTCTCGATTTGGTGCACCCCCGAGCTATTCATAAGTGATCGCGGAACTCACTTCTGCAATGACTCAATTTACAAAGGTCATGTTAAGTATGAGTAACTCAGTCTCTCCATCCGCATAATCACCTAACAGTGGCAAGTTGAGGTTTGGACACACTAATGTTGGTTTAAAGCGTATTCTTTGAAAGAACCGTAGGTGAAATCGTTTTTGCCTTCCTGGTCGGATAAAAAAATACTAGATGTGCTTTATGGGCCTTCCGCACTGCTTACAAAACACCCATCGGGTTGTACTCCATATAAGCTTTCTTGTGTACGAAGAGCATGTCATCTTCGATCGAACTAGAGCACAAAGGCCTACTGGGCTCCAGCATAACAAATTTGATGTTTTTCAAACTGCGGGTGATCACCGAATTAACTGAATGATTAATGAACTTCGTGATAGCCTACGATGAACTCTTGGATCTATAAAGAGGAAAACAAGAGGTTACACGATGCTAAGACAAAAACCGCGTTTTCATACGTGGGTGATCGTGTTCTCCTTTTCAAAACTCTCAGTAACTAATAGATTTTTCTCTGGGCAATTTGAAAATCCCGTTGGGTCTGGAACCATTCACGTTGTCCCAAGTTTTTCTTATGCACCGTCGAAGTATCTCAAACTTCGAGCCAACTTTAAAAGTGAAATGGTCAGCAGTATCTAAAACATTTACTTTGGAGGGGACATATCCTACGAGGTTGTCCCGGATCTCAAAATAACGTTCCCATGGAACAATAAATATCGGGGGACGGGTAGGTTGGGACCATAAACAAGCGTTGTGGGAAGGCACCCATGCTTATCGTTTGTAGTTGTTATAAATAAGTGTTTTTGTGTGAGAAAGGTGTATATTTTCCATTTACCCGTGTTCTGTGTGCTTTGTATGTCCAGGTATTCCCGGAATGTGAAGGCTCTCGATTTCTGTCTTTTTAACTCGGAGCTTACATCCTCAGCTTCATTTTGGGAATTCAGTATCAAATTTATCGACTAAAGTTATTTCTTTTGTGGCACACTTTTTTTTTAACGGTCTTTAAGATTACGTTGGTCCCTTGAAACATCGTGGACGGTGTTTAGTTCTAGTATGGGGGGGTTATCTTCGATTTGATGTTTTCCTGCAACCGTTGTTATCACGTAATCCCGTTTTTACACTAAATTTTTTGCAAAAATACCAAAAAAATAAAAAAATTTAAAATTTTCAAAAATAGAATAAGTGTTTTTGTCTTTTTGGGTAGAGTAAGAATAAATTTTTGACTCGATCGGGCGTGTTGAGCCCTAGGCTAGTCTCTTTTAGGCCAAAAGCTTTCACGAAAATTCTATTGCTTTGAAATTCTTAAGTTGAAGACGAAAAAGTAGAGTTAAAAGACTATGTTTTTTGTGTCATGCGAGATTCGTCTATATAATTCATATGAATAACTTTGTGTTCTTTTTCTCCCATAAGCGTTCTAATCGCCTAATCATCGTTGTTGTTCGAATCAATCGGCTAAGTCTAATCGAGGGTTTTCAGAAAAAGCTTCAAATTTTGTGACTTGTTTCTTTAAAAGCAAAAGTTTTGAAAAAGATTAATGCCAATAGATACATTTGATTATATGGAGCAAGACTCACCATAGATCTCTCTTGATGTCGTGATTATACCCACTCCCGCCACATAACACGACGGTGGGGGTTCAACTAAGACAGCTTTGCTTCTGCAGGGATCGCGGCCCTGTGTCAGGATATTCACTTTGGATGAAAGGCGTCTAGGTGAGGTTCATCACTCCTCAGACATCATAACTAAGACCTCCTTAGATATCATGTTTTAGGAGAAGGTGTTGATCGTGATTTCCCACTACGCTTGCAACGGGGGTGGGCTTTTCAAATAAAGAACACCGGACGGTTGGTTGTGATATCTACTAGGGAGCGAGGCCTAGGTAGGTGTTCAATACCTAAGACATCCGCATTACTAGCTTTAAGAATCTAAAAAAAAAAATAAAAAAAAAAATAATATATAAAAAAATAAATATAAAAAATAATAAAAAAATAAAAAAAAAATTTTTTTTTTGAGAGTTCTTTAAAATCAAGTTTGCCTTAAGTCGTAATAAATTGTTGCTTTGAGTCACGATTCTATTTTGTGACTATGTGAATAATGTTGATTATTAGGGGATTGTGTAAATCAAGCACACACACGTAATCATTATCCATGATGGGAGTTCAAAGTTCAAATGTCAAAGCTATGAGGGCTTTACACCTAACTTATATCGACAATGAATCTAGTTAAATTGCTTGGCCAAGACTAGTGAAAATCGTGGGACGATGATAATTTTTCGTCAGGACATTCCGTAGATCATTTATGGACGAGTTTCTCATCTATGATCCCATTGTGAGTTAAATAAGAAAGACAAAAACCATTGAAAATCCAAAAAAAATTTGAGTAGTCATGTACATACAAAATAAATGGTGTTATCGGATTTTTCGAAGCTATTGATTTCTTGTCTTGACAAACACTTTGCTACTTTTCTAAAGTTATTAGTCGGACGGGGGTCAAGGTTTAGTTTCTCGTAAATGCTTACTTCATCATAGCATTGCGTAGAGGACACGGCCAATGTCGTTAGATAATGGGGGATTTTTGGTATGTGCTTAAATACACATACCTTTTTTCATTTTTTTTTTTTTATTTATTATTTTTTTTTTTTTTTTACATTTAAAAACGGACTTAATGACCCAAAAACAGACAGAAAACTTGCCAATAGATATGTTTGTTTTACACTTTTTGTTGTGAGGAAAAGGATATCCACACCAAAAGACATGAAAACAATGCCAAAAAAATGACTAAACCAGACACGGAATGGTAAAAGCTCGTAAAAGGACAAGGCCAAAGCAAAGCCAAAGATCAGATCAGTCATGTCAAAGTCAACTCAACAAATCCTAAGTCAAAACCGGCGCCGTTAATTTGATGAATTACTCATTGGTTGCAATCTCAACCCACTCTGATGGGCCGGGTGAAAGCCCCATTGTATATTAATGAAGTCTGTTGAAGACCAAAATGGCCCTCAATCAATGACTAACGCCATTTGTCGTGCAAATTGACAGGAAGACTATGAAGATTTGAAGGCCCAATCCTAGCCCTTATGAACAAGCCAATCCTCAGCCATTGTACACACCAAAACCCACCAACCTTATTGGGCTTACAAAAAGACAATAACAACAGCCAAACCCTTATTGGGCCCAAGCACACCCAGTTGGGCCCAATACATAACCCAAGCCCAGACCCTGGCCCAAAACAATTTTTTTATAAAACCTCAGGGACTGAAATTGTCAATTTTGAAAATGTTTTATAAAGGAAAAGTGTTTTAAAAAAGAGAAGGACTGAATTTGCAAATTTACAAAATGTTTTCTCTTTATAAAAGGCAGGGACCAATTCTGCCATTGTTTCTTTCTTTCTTTAACCCTTTTGATATAAAACACAAGGGCCCCTTTTGCCAATTTCCAAACTTACTTATAACTAAAAAGAAAAGAAACAAAAGAAATGGAAAAGAAGTGAAACTCCAGGGTTTCTTTTTGCCAACATTCAAACTTTTAAACCTGCCAGCCAATAAACGGCTCTCTTCCCCAACCCTTTCCCGCCAACTCCCTTGAACCCCCCACCATCACATGACCAGCCTAACCCTTTTACCCAACCCATCCTTTACCCGGTTAAACCCATTCCCACCACCCACTAACCTCTTAAACCTGCCAAGTTGGCAATCCCCCTCAACCCGAGAAATTTCAATGGCGGATTGAGCATTTAGAAGTAGCACAAAAGAAATCAAGGGCTAGGATGGGTTGTTGAAGCTTCAGACACACAAGAAACACACATTTGAAGCCTTGAAGCTTCTATAAATTGGAGAAAGCACAAAGCCGAACCACACTAGTTTAACTTAGCATTTTTTTACTTAACTTTTAATTAAAATTGTAACTTAAGCTTTCAGCTTACTTTTTAGTGTAATATTGTTATTTTCAAGCAAATTAATTCGAGTTTAAAGTCTATCTTAAGTTTCTTAATTTTCCAATTGTCAACTCTTGAATTCGTGTTTAAATTGTGAAGAAAATTGTGTTTTTCTTGTTACTTGATAATCACACTAGTATTAATATCATTTAACCTTAATTTACTTTAAATTAACTCAAGTAAAAACGGGTTTTACTTATTTAAAGGGGTGTTTGGTAAAAAGCCAAAATGGGTCAAATGGGAGTTGGTTATGGGTCAAGTTCACTCAGCCAACTTTGGCTGAGTGTGGAGGGTTAATTAAGCTACTTTAATTACAAATTTTAGTTTGAAAATAGCTTTTTAGGTTTCTTTTACATTCTGTCAATTTTCAATAAGCAAAAAGTGAGCTTAATTGCTCAAGCTGCTTATGCAGCTTAAGCACTTGTTTTTGTGCTTGTTGTGTTGTTTCTAGCCAACTTACAAGCCCATGTTCTGTCCCTTTTGGTTTGACCAAGCATAAGTCAAAAATTTGGCTTTGCTTATTTTTGAAATTCCCCATTTTTAAACCCAAATATCAGCAGCTTACATTGTTTGCTAGACCTTCATCCTTTGAATATAAGCTCATTGACCACCACTCTAAATCTGTTTGGACTTGGTTTGGGGTAAAAAGCACTCTTGTGCTTATTTTAATAAGCCAAAAACTCCCTCATACCCACTGCTTAAAGTCCCCTGGTGCTGAGCACCATCATTCAGCCACCTTTATCTAGCTTATTTTGCATTAGACTCCTAGAACTTTTTGCTTTTTAGTGTAGCTTATTAGTTGCTTTTTAAGTCCCCAAAATTATTCAGCTTAATTCCCTTTCTAACTTAGCTTATTTAGGCTTGAAAACCCCATTTTCTGTTTTTATAAAAATCTGTTGTCATATAGCTTATTTCAGTTTAGGTTATTTTAGGCTTATTTATGTGTGAATTTTAGTGTAAAATAGGTAGTTCATAGCTTAGTATTGTTTGTTAAATAATTTCAGCTTATTTTTGAGCTTTTTAGACCCATGAAAAGATATAAAGCCAAATTAGCTTATAAGTTTATGTCAGCCCAAAAGCACACATTTTAGCTTATTTAGCCTATCAGCTTATACTCTTTTATGAAAAAATGTTCTCCTAAGTCTTCCTTTACAATTTGCTTCTTTAGCTTTTTGTCATAAGCACTTTGGACTCTTCTTGTTTAATCGGGGTTCCACTTCAGGGCTTTGAGTAATTTTTCTTTTATTAGTTAGCATTGTAGTCCCCTTTTGGTTGTTTGCTTGTTATCCCGTTCTGTCCTTTTGTCCTCTTCATGTTAGTAGTCTTTAGTTTTAACTACAGTTAGCTTTAGTTAGGTATTTAATTTATTATTTTGTTTTAGTTTAATTTTAATTAGTTTAATTAATATAAAATGCTACAGTAACTTTTAGGGCTTTTTATATTTTTAGATTCCTCAACTTTTTCTTTATTTAATTTGATTTTTTCAGATTTTTTTTTTTAGAATTTTTAGACTTTTATTTTTTATTTTCTTTGTTTTAATTAGTATTTAATATTTAAAAAATCATAAAAAATACAAAAATTAACAAAAAAAATATTTTTCTTTTTAATAAAATTTTATTTAATCAGTTAGTTTATATTAAAAATATAAAAACTTATGTAGGGTAATTTTTGCTAAAAATTCAGTTCCGGGCCCGTTTACGAGCCCGGATTTTTCGTTTCTTACCGTTTTGTTCGTTTTCGAACTCCGTTTTTGAAAATTTTTACATTTTCTTTTAAGTTAGACTATTTTTAATTTATTTAAATTTTAAAATTAATTTTAGGTCTTTATTTTTATAATTTTTAGTTTTAGGCTTGCTATTTAATTCCCGATAGTCTATAATTGCATATTTAATTTAGTTAATTAATTTTAATTATTTTAGTCAATCATTTTTAGCCTAATTATGTTCCCCGTAGATTTTTAGGATTCCCATTACCACTGTTCATGCTCCCGTAGTTTAGGTATTTATCCATATAACTATTTCTGCTCCCCGTAGTTTTAATTAAGGTTCCCAATTTCCATTGCTTGCTTCCCGTAGAATAATTTTAGTTTTCTTTAATTAATTTTAGTTTATCTAGTTAAAAATCAAAATCACCCGGGAAAACTCTATACACTTCTCGGTATCAATTGATCCTCACGGCTATAGACTATACTTACTAATATATTTGATATTTTATTATAATGTTATATATTTTAAGTGGTAGTCTGAGCTGATCAAATTTTTTTGGCGCCGCTGCCAGGGGAGGCTGTGCATTCGTTTGTATCGTTATCTTTGATCAATTGTTTTGAAAACTGTGAATATTTTCTTATATATAAAAAATATAAAAAAAAAAAAAAAAAAAAGGTACACAAATATTTTTCATTTCCTTTTTAGTTAATTAATCATTTAAAAATCCAAAAAATAAAAAAAAAAAATCAAAAATATAGAAAACATTGTCCATAATAAAAAAGAAATAAAAATTCACCAACCTTGGTAAAATACCAAAATATAATATTTCTCAACTGAGGTAATTAGTCAAAATAAGTCCGTGAACCTTGTTGGTTCCCCAATGTCGAACAAAAGATTTAAAAACTTGCCTTTTGGTCTCTTACGACGTACGGCTCCACCTCGGAAAGTTGAACAAACTATAAAGTGGGTATAAGAGGGTTGTTCTAGGAACTGGACGACCCGAAAGGAAAATAAGCTTCGCGCTATCCATCCTCTTCCTCCGCTCACCTGTGAGTTTATCTTTTTGAGATTAACCGAAAGTAAGGCAGATTAAATTGGTTTAAGTTGTCTTATCTCATTGTCCGTTAAAATCAATTGTGAATTAATCTTTGAAAAACCAAAAAAAAAAAAAAAAAAAAAAAAATTAGTGTAAATTTTCTTTTTATATTTCTATTTTGTGCATGCGCACTCGTTTCTCAATCACCGTAGACCGTCGACAACCACAAGATCGACAAACTTCTGTTGAATCCATCTAATCTTGAGAAACTGATAATCCTCCCATAATTTACGATGGCCGATAATCGGACTATGGCGCAATGGCTCGAAGCACCCACCGTAGGGTTACGAGATGCGATAAGTTATTCCAGAAAACACGCACCCACACCGCGAATAACTTTGAGATCAAGCATGGTCTTCTTAATCTTGTTACAAAACAAGCAATTTTTTGACACGATAAAGAAGACCCACATGTCTCACAATATCCGTTATTTCAACAATATCACTTCTGACGATTAAGATTCGAACGACCAAATACGTCCGTTAAGCGTAATCTTTTCGTCCCCGTTTTCCTCTCGAAGGGCAGCCCGGATTTGGCGGAAAAAAGACCCCCCTCGGTCGATTGAAAACATGGACGAACTTTGTTTCGAAATTATTAACAAATTCCTTCCCCCGCGCCCTCTATAACGACAAATCTCAGAAATGAAATCACGAGATTTCAGCAAAAAATTTGATGAGGGAACTTATATGAGGCATTGGTATCGTTTCATCAATTGATTCTTTTAAAGGGTGATGAGCGCTCATCTGGTTTTCAGAAATGCATCAACTCGATACATTCAAAAATAGCCCTTAACACCAAATGACAAGATTCATTGACTACACTGCCGTGGGTAACATCTAGACAAAATGCCTCTAGAATGTTTAAAAAAATTACGAGAGCAAGTCCTAAGGTACGTCCAGTCAAGAAACAAGAGCTGTTGTAGCTAAAATGAGAACAACTCTTTCCAACCCCAGCTATTTCATCAGATGTTGCTGAACTCAAGACATGGACGGTCGGGCACTAATGTCAAGATAGAAAGAACAAACCCCAGCTAACCGCCCCGTGAAAAGCGAGTTGAAACAAAGTTGTAGTAACTGTGGGGGAGGTCAATCTATCAAAAACTGTCCCGCCACCCAATAGCAACATTTACCATGACAATATCCAAGAGTATGTGTCCCAGGCCGCTGCGGCCAATTTCAATCAGCTAATTCTTGTTATCGACCTCCGAATGGTCTACAAACCAAGATTCGACCTCCTGGATTTTCCTCCATTTCAGAATCCTACTATGCCAAAATCAAAACAATTTCAATCGAGATGGAAATAACTTCAATCAAACAGAGGAAACAATTCAACCAATGTCAATTTAATCGACCTCACGGTACATCAACCGGTAAGTTTAATATCAAACCAATAGCACATCAGGTACCTGCTCCTCATACACACTGTGTCTAAAACAGATTTTGAAAGATATGTTCACAAGCCAATATTCAATGTTGAAAACATGCAAACCAAGGTCAAAACCTGCAATCCCAAATGGCAAATGACTGACATCTATCAAAAATTTGTTACTAAGCTAATACAGCTTCTACTTATCCGGTTCTGGAACTCTTTTCCTGGTAACAACTCTACCAAACCTAAGGAAGATTTAAAAGGTATCACTACCCGAAGTGGTGTAAACCATCCAAGACCAAAAGCTGTTAATTCAAGTATGAGTTTAGGTGACAAAGGAACACTATGCCTCCTGCAGATAATGGGTAAGCAAACCGAAACTCCAACCTCCTGATTCAAATTCAAAATCTCAATCCAAATCCTGAGCCCTAAGTTGCTCATCTGTTGTTACTACTCCAGCTCCTAAAGCAATCAATTCCATTTCCATCACGAAGAAATGATGAAAGGTCGCAAGGAAAAAGCAACGATTCAAATCGAGAAATTTTACCGAAATCTTATAGGGATTTAAGTTTCAGATTAGCTTTACCGACGCATGATGCCATATGCCTAAATTTGCTTTCACTTTAAAAACCTTGATTGGAAACAAGGAAAAATTTGACGAATTGCAATAACTCCTTTAAATGAAACTGTTCCGCGGTCCATCCCTCAATCAAGTTACCAAAGAAACTTGAGACCCTGGCCGTAATTCTGATTCCCAATGCAATTTACTGGAATTACCTACATGCAACGCATTGGCCGATCTTGGTGCGAGCATTAATCTCATGCCTTATTCTGTCTGGAAAGATCTCGCTCTTCCTGAACTAACCCCAACTTGCATGACGTTAGAGCTAGCAGATCGTTCAATCACTGAACCAATTGGTATTGCTAAAGACGTCCGCTAATGGTGGGAAAGTTCCAATTTTTCCAAGCTGAACTAAGTATATAAATTCGTAGGTGTTGATTTTGAACCAGACCCCCCCTAGTCCCTTTGATTCTCGTAGCGATGTTTTTCTTAAAAACAACACATGCTTTGATATATGTTTTATGAGGTAGAGATTAACCCTTCGTGTGTTGGCAGAAGCCATGCAACATTCAACCTGGACCAGACTTCAAAAACACAAGCTATTACGACCATATGACGCAAACAAAATCGACGTCATTCGGAAAATGGCTTGTGATGAGTATACTCAAGAGGTCCTGGGATTTTCAAACGAGAATCAGCGATTGCAACCCACTCCATATTTGAGCCTATTGTTTCTAACTCTTCTGTCGCCAAATCTCACTCCTTTCGGGACAGTGATTTTCCTCTTAATGGAAGAACAGATTCGTTTGCTTGCTCTAGAAGAATGATCCTACTCATCTAAGATGATCCACTTATCAGATCCTGAGGGGACATCCTGATTCCGTGGAAGCACTTTTGAACAGTGGACCACTCACCCCCCCTCCCAAATCATGAAGACAATATATGCCTGAAGTTAGGAAAGAACTCAACTCTGAGAAGCTAAAACCGTTGAAAACCTTCCATTAATGAACCACCCTAGGTTGAACTAACGGAACTACCACCTCATCTTGATAACGCATTTTTGGAAGTGCGACGACAAGTTGCCCTGTCATCATTGCTAAAGTACTTAAAAGATAGGATAAAGGCAGCTTCTTCTGAAAGGTTCTTAAGTCCCACAGAGCGAGAGCAAGATCGCTTGGAAACTCTCCGATATAAAGGGTGTGTAGCCCGATTTTGTACTCACATAAAATTATCTAATGGAGAGCTATGAACCATCTGTGCAAAGTACATAGAAGGGTAAAAACCCGAAAATCCCACGATGTTTTCTCAAAAAAGGAGGTTGAAAAACTCCTTGACGCTGGATTGATTTACCGCCGATCTCTGACAGCCCTTGGGTGAGCCCGTACAACCTGTGGTACCTAAAAAAGGAGGTATGACTGTCGATCACAAATGAAGAGAATGACTGATCCTACTCGATTGGTCACCGTGGATGGCGAGTATGTATTGATTACAGAAAACTTAATGAAGCCCACTTCGTAAAGAATCACTTCCCTTTGCCTTTCTATGACCAAATGCTCGAGGACAGCAGGAAACGAATACTACTTGTTTTCCGTCGATGGTTTCTCGGGTTACTTTCAGATTCCAATTGACCCAAAAGATCAAGAAAAGACAACCTTCACAAATGCCCATAACGAAACATTAGCCTATCGTCGCAAGCCGATTTTGGGCTAAATGCCGTGCTCCTGGCACTTTCCAAATGATGTATGATGGAAATCTTCCACGATATGAATTGAGAAACAAGGAAGTAAACATGGATACTTTTCGGTCTTTTAGGGCCGTCATTCAATACATTGCCAAACCCATTTAGAAAAGATGATTGAAACTGTGTGGAAGACACCAATTTGTCTTAACCAGGAAAAGAGCCATTTCAATGGGTAAAATGAAGGCAAAGATCTCGGACAATACAAAAAATTTCTAAGTCGGGGACTTGAGGTTGATAGAGCTAAAGTCGAAGTAATAGCTAAACTCCCTCATCCGACTTCAGTCAAAGGTGTCCGTAGTTTCCTTGGGCATCACACGTTTTTTTACCGGCGATTCCATACATGACGTCTCCGAAAATTGCCGCGAGTCCTATGACTCATTTGCTTGAAAAAAGAGACTCGGATATTCTTTTCTGAAGAGTGTGTCGATTCCTTTAACACCTCAAAAGAAGATTGACTGAGGCTTACCCGATCTTAATTGCTCCCGACTGGACTATTGGCTTTTGAACTGATGTGGAGCTGAAGCGACGTCGCAATTTGGGGCATGTCCTCGTCAAAGAAAAAACAAGCACTTTCAAGCTGCATACACTATGCTAGCAAACTATGAACGAGGCTCAAACCCACTACACTCACTACGGAAAAAGAATACTTGGCTGTGAGTGGTATGCCTTATGAAAATTTCGTCATATCTTGTATATTCGTCTTAAAACAAGCATAGTGTATGACTGATCACTCTCTGCCAACAAGTATCTCTTATTGCCAAGAAGTATGCTAAGGCAAACTCTGATGATCTTATTGCACCAAGAGTTTGACATTGAAATTCGAGACCAAAAAAGGAGCTGAGAATCCTCGCCTCCGATCATTGTCCAGACGCAGACTTCGAAATCCACATCAAGCGACAAACCTCGAGAATTAAAGAAATCAAATGAAGCATTTCTCACTGGTCGGAGACCTTGAGGATTCGATTGCTCTGTCAAATGGATCAAAGTACCTTGCGCTGCCACCATAGGTTTTGCAGACTTTTTCAAATTACCATGTGCGTGGGGAAATATCGTGAATTCGGCGTTGGTCACTGACCACATCGGACTTTCTTCGCCCTTCCCTAGCCCATACACAACAACCTTAATCCCATCCCCACAAAATCTATCTGGGTAATATTCTCTTATTTCCCCCATCTATGTTAAATAATTCTGTGCAGATTCATTGATATGTTTATAGAGTTTACGTTCAGTGTTTCAAGGGCAAATGAAGCTTAGAACAATACATCATTTGTAAGGGCGCTTATTTCCTTGTACATTATGTAGGAGCCAACTGGTTTGTGTGATGCCACTATGTGTTGCCAAATTGACACGGAGAGAGTGAGACAAGGTGCACAATCTAAGATACAATGGAATCTATTTTGGCCCCATTGTTGGCGTCCACCATCTACCACGTAATGCCTAATGGGTGTGTGACTATATGTCATAACCCACCCGTTGAATGTATCAGTTTCTGGTCCAATCGTTCAAGGAAAAAATTAAACGCATAGCGTGATGAGTGGTGCCACATTTTTGGGACATTAAACCCATCCCCATTTTGCTGAATATACAGATAATCCACTTATATCTTGGTGCAATGATTGTAATGGGTTGGTCCTTCTGTTTGCCCGTGGCGTCTTCAAAGGAGGAACACAAGTACCAATACACGATTATATATGTATTGGCTTTTCATGTAGTACTCAATTTGGACAAACATTAGTGGGGGATATTCTTTATGTGCAAATAAACACAAGTGCTCCAAATTGTATTGGCCCCGTAGGAATTTGACGAAGTAATAGGAATTATTGCATCACATTCCGATCCCACGTCTTCTAGTAATACCGTATACCTGAACTAGATTCCTCACGGAGTTAATTTTGGTTTAGCATGACCCCCTGTCTAGCACGTATACCACTAGGTCGGGGGGCAGAGCACGCATATATGTTACAAGTGATTTTTTGATGCTGTAACTCCGTCAATACATACATCTGCTGCAGAATGTGGAGTAGACCTTTCTAAATAACAATAGTGGTAACATGCTTAAATTATTGGGCATATACTCATCGTCTCCTCCACCACTCTCCTGCGGCTACTTCGGCACGAGCGTCTCCACATCGGCATATCACACCCCATAAAACAAGTGGTTGTAGGTGTCAATTTGAGTGTGTCAAAAAATTCGATTTTTTGGGTTTTATAAGAATGTGTGGGGGGGGGGGGGGGGGGGGGGGGGGGGGGTGGTGTGGGGGGGTGTTGGTTTGGTGGGATGGGGGGGGGTGGGTTTTGGTATTGGGGGGATATGGGTATGATTGGTTATTGGTGGAAGGGAAGTATATTAGTGTTGGTTGTTATAAGTAAATGGGTGTGGGTTTGCTGGGAGGATGAGACCAAAAAAGCATCAATGCATAGTTTATACCCTCCTCCGGATCCAAGGATAGCATCTAAAGTGAGAAAAGCAGTAAGAACAGCCAAACGCCTTCCAACCCACCCCTTCCAATATAGCAGCGTCAACAACGGGCCCCCAAGCCTCCCTACCTATCATCTCAGCAACCCCCCCATACTTCTTGCTCCTCACGTTCCACTGGTCGTTCAACCCCACTCAGTCCATGCAACATTTTTCCAGACCCGCCGCCCCGCTAACCCACCCCCCCCTCTGTTGTGACATTCCATAAAATCTTGTGTACGTACATGGGCATGGATCCTCTTCCGATCGCGAACTAATAGCGACTAAAGCCTAACATTGGGCACTACAAGCATTACAAATAATGAGAGTAACACCATACAGCGGGAGATCACAGGAAAAATCAAACTGAAAGATTATAATGAACTCGTGATCAGGCCATACCGAACTCACTGATCAGATAGAAAGAGGAAAAACCAAAGGATACGCCGATGCTAAGATCAAAAAACCGCGTTTTCAAACGAGGGTGATCGTGACTCACTGTTTCAAGCACTAGACTAAAGATTTTCTCGGCAAAAATTGAAATCCCGTTGGTCGGAACATTTCCACCGTATGTCCAAGTTTATGTTCCTTAGTGCACCGTACGAGCTATCTCAGAACTCCTAGCCCAACTTAAAAGTGAATGGTCACGTGAACAAACATTTACTTTTGGAGGGACATACCAACCGAGGTTATTCCCGGATGCTCCAAACGTTTCCCCAAGTGACCCAATTCAATCCGTGGGATGGGACCAAGCGTGCTGGGGACTCCAAAACAAGCGCTTCGTGGAGGCACCTCCCATGGCTTTAACCCCCTCGTAGTAGTAGTAATAAATAGAGTTGTTTTTGTGGTGGGAAGGTTTATATTTTCCATTACCCGTGTTCTGTGTGCTTTTGTATGCCAGGAATTCAACCCTGATTGTGATAGCTCCTCGATTCTGTCATTTTTAAACTGCATATGCTTCACCATTCGGCTCAGCTTCATTTTGGGAATTCAGTATCAAACTTAACACTAACGTTATATTATATGGCACACTTTAAAAACGGCCATAGATTTACGGTAGAAACCCCTTGAAACTATCGAGGACTATGTTTAGATCTATATGGGGTGGGTTATCTTTCGAATTTGATGTTTTCCCTGAAACCGTTTATATCACTAAACCCGTTTATTATACACGTAAAAATTATGCCAAAAATACACAAACGCAAACACCCCAAACCCCAAAAACCCCCCCACTCCACCTATAGATAGAATGACGAAAAATGACTCTACCTTCCTCCCAAAAATCCTACTCATACTTGCGATTAATCTCCCTAGCACGATCAATATGGCCCAAGCTAACACTAATTCTATTGCTGATAGAATTCTGAAAATAAGAACGATAAAAATTAATAGAGTACCCAACACCGAAAAACTTAGAACCCGCCCTATTACGTCACCACCCAACACAGCGCCACCCAATATAATCAAAAAAACTACCAACCTCTACTTACAATCCTCCACAACCAACTTTAGACGATACAAATCGTTCGAAGGTCAAACGATTGTTTTCCCGAAAAAGCTTTCAAATTTGTTGACTTTTGATTCTTTAAAAGCAAAAGTTTTTTGAAAAGATATGAGAGTGCCACAAAAGCAAACATTTGATTAAGATAGTACAATCAATTAGAGTGTGACATAAAAACCGCACCCGCTAACCACGAGGTGGTGGGTACAAGACCTACGACATCCTTTGCTTCTAGGGACTTGGTGTGTCGGTGATTATCTCACATTGAATAACGGTCTCACACGATGAGTGGTACAATAACAACGCCTCACCACCTAAGCCAACTAAATTGCCGAAGTGAGAAGCAAGAGATTACCCACCAACAGCAATCAACGGGATGTGAATAGATCAACCTAATAACACCCAGTGTACGAAGGTATTGTGATATCCTACAAGGGATGCGAGGCCTAGGAATTAGGAGTATTCCAACTAAGCAACGCAATTACCTAGCATGTAAGAACAAAAAAAAAAAATAAAAAGAAAAATAAATCAATAAAAAAAAAAAATAAAAAAATAAATAAAAAAAAAAAAACACCCCAAAATTAAAACAAAGCCGTAAACCTCACGCCACACCTCGTAACGTTCCCCGGACAAACACCCAATTAAGCATAAGCGACCCTCAACATATTGATAAATGTAAAAAGTAGATCAATGATTAGATTAACATCAATCCCCCACATCGAAACTCAATGTCACCATGTTCGGGAGAACAAAAAGGAGTTCACGAATCGAAAAGTATGAGTCTTTACACCTAAAACTATACGTACAATGTATCTCTGTTAAACCAAAGCATATGCCACCTCTCACACACACACTTTGCCTATCCCAAAAACCTACCGTCCCACCTATGCATCACCATAACACCTAGGCCTATACACCCATCCTCTACCTCCTCTATTGATCCCAATTTGTAGTTAAATAAGAAAGAGTGTACCACCAATCAAAAATCCAAACAAAATTAAGTAGTCAATGTACAATACAAAATCCAGTATATCCTAGCCTGTGATATAGATACGAAGTCTATAGATTCTTCCTATTGACAAACACATTGGGCTACATTTCAAAGAATATTAGTCGGAGGGGTCAAGAGTCTTAGTTTTTTCAGTAAGATTGCTTACTATCATGTAGCATTGCGTGAGGACACGGACAATGTCTTCGTATGGGGGATTTGGTAAGATCTTAAATACACATACCTTTATTTCGCCATTAAAAAACGGGACTCAATCGACCAAAAACCCGATCCAGAAACTTATGCCGCAAAGAAAATAAAGTAAAAACTCCCAAATATTAATTATCCCATGCTCCCTGCACACGGCCCCCCCCACCCCCTATTCCTCTCCACCCATGTCCCCCCCATCCCCCCCCGTCTCCCTTCCATTGCCCCAGCAGACCCTGCACCCTTCCCCCTCCAGCCCCCGTCAAACTTGCACCGACCCTTGTACCCCTACCCCACTCCCCCCACCCCCACCCCCCCGTCTCCTGACCAATCCATCCAACCACAACAAGGAAGTCCTCACTACCCCCCATCATCAGGGCCGTGCCCCAGATCCCAAACTAACAAAAACAAGTCCTCCATATACGCCCCCCAGTCCCCTGTACCCACCAATCCCACCAACAGCCTTCCCCCTACCCCCCCATCGCCCCAAATAATTATGAGTCCAAATACCAGAGACTATTAATACTTTGAAGGCCCAAATCCTAGCCCATGAACAAGCCAATCTCAAAGCCATTGTACACACAAAAAACCCACCCAAGACCTTATTGGCCATAAAAAGAACCAATAACACAATCCCACAAACCCTTATTGGGCCCAAGCACACCCAGAAGGGCCCAATACCATAACCCAAGCCCACCCTGAGGCCCAAACAATTTTGTATAACACCAACAGGGACGAAAAAAGTCCAATTTTTTGAAAATTTTTTAAAAAGGAAAAGGTGTTTAAAAAAAAAGAAGGGCTGAATCTTTTTGCCAAATTTACAAAATGTTTTCTCTCTTTTATTAAAAGCAAGGACCTAATTACTTGTTTCTGCCATTGTTTCTTTCTTCTTTCTTTAAACCCTTTTGGATATAAAACACAAGGGCCCCCCCTTTGTTGGCCAATTTCCAAAACTTACTTATAACTAAAAAAGAAAGAGAAACAAAAGAAATGGAAAAGAAGTGAAACTCCACGGTTTCATTTGCAACAATTCAAACTTTTAACCTGCCAGCCCAATAAACGGCTCTCTTCCCCAAACCCTTTTCCCCTCACACCCCGCCAACATTTCCCTTGAACCCCCCACCATCACATGACCAAGACCTAACCCATTTTGAACCCAACCCATCCTTTACCCGGTTAAAACCCATTCCCCACCACCCACAACCCTCGTAAAACCTTCCAAGTTTGGCAATCCCCCACAACCGAGAAATATCAAATGGCGGATTGATCATTTAGAATAGCACAAAAAAATCAAGGGCTATGATGGGTTGTGGAAAGTTCAGACACACAAGAAACACACATTTGAAGCCTTGAAGCTTCTATAAATTGGAGAAAGCACAAAGCCGAACCACACACTAGTTTAACTTAGCATTTTTTTTTTACTTAACTTTTAATTAAAATTGTAACTTAAGCTTTCAGCTTACCTTTTAGTGTAATATTGTTATTTTCAAGCAAATTAATTCGAGTTTAAAGTCATCTTAAGTTTCTTAATTTCCAATAGTCAACTCTTGAATACCGAGTTTAAAAATTGTAAGAGAAATTAGGGTTTTTTCCTTGTTACTTGATAATCACACTAGTATTAATATCATTTAACCTTAATTTACTTTAAATTAACTCAAGTAAAAACGGGTTTTACTTAGTTAAGGGGGTGTTTGGTAAAAAGCCAAAATGGGTCAAATGGGAGTTGGTTATGGGTCAAGTTCACTCAGCCAACTTTGGCTGAGTGTGGAGGGTTAATTAAGCTACTTTAATTACAAAATTTAGTTTGAAAATAGCTATTTAGGTTTTCATTTACATTCTGGTCAATTTCAATAAAGCAAAAGTGAGCTTTAATTGCTCAAGCTTCTAAATGCACTTAAGCACATTGATTTTAGAGCATGTTGTTGTTGTTTCTAGCCAACTTACAAGCCCATGTTCTGTCCCTTTTGGTTTGACCAAGCATAAGTCAAAAATTTGGCTTTGCTTATTTTTGAAATTCCCCATTTTTAAACCCAAATATCAGCAGCTTACATTGTTTGCTAGAACCTTCATCACTTTGAATATAAGCCATTGACCACCACTCTAAATCTGTTTGGACTTGGTTTGGGGTAAAAAGCACTCTTGTGCTTATTTTAATAAGCCAAAAACTCCCTCATACCCACTGCTTAAAGTCCCCTGGTGCTGAGCACCATCATTCAGCCACCTTTATCTAGCTTATTTTGCATTAGACTCCTAGAACTTTTTGCTTTTTAGTGTAGCTTATTAGTTGCTTTTTAAGTCCCCAAAATTATTCAGCTTAATTCCCTTTCTATAACATAGCCTAATTAGCTCGAAAACCCCAATTTCTTTCTTTTATAAAAATCTGTCCATAATGCTAATTCTCTGTTTAAGGCTTATTTTAGGCTTATTTCTGTTTGAATTTAGTTAAAATAGGTAGACTTCGCTTAGTAATGTTAGTTAAATCCTTTCACACAGTCAGCTTATTTTGAGCTTTAATAAGGCCCCAAAAAAAAGCCCAATAACTTATAAGTTTCTGTCACACCAAAAGCTCACATTTTTTAGCTTATTTAGCCCACTACAGACTTTATACTACCTTTTTATTAAAAAAATGATTCTCCATCGCTAAGATCTCTCCATTACCAACTTGCTTCTTTATAAGCTTTTGCTAATAAGCACTTTGGACTCTTCTTGTAATCGGGGTCCACTTCAGGGACCATTTGTGTAATTTCTTCTTTTATAGTTTCATTTGTCAGTCCCCTTGTTAGTTAGCTGTTACCTCCACAACTCCTGTCAGTGCCTTTTGTTGGTCCATATCACTTGTTTAGATTCCTTTAGTTTTAAAAAACAACATTAGCGTTAAGTTAGTTATTTAATTTAATTTAAATTTAGTTTTAGGTATAATTTTAATTAGTTTAATTAATATAAAATAGCTACAGTAACTTTAGAGGGCTTTTTATATTTTAGATTCCTCAACTTTTTCTATATTTATAATTTGATTTTTTCAGATTTTTTTGATAATAATAGATTTCTGTCTTTTTCTATTTATAAGTAGTTTAAAATTAGTTTTTTTTAATCTTTAAAAATTCATAAAAAATACAAAAATTAAACAAAAAATTATTTTTCTTTTTAATAAAATTTTATTTAAATCATTATTTTTAAATTAAAAATATAACAAACTTATGTCGGAGTAATTTTTGCTTAAAAATTTTCAGTTCCCCGGACGCCGTTTTAGCGAGTCCCGGATTTTTCGTTTTCTTACCTACCGTTTTGGTTCGTTTTTCGAAAACTCCGTTTTTGAAAAAATTTTTTACATTTTCTTTTAATTAGAATAAATTTGATTATTAAAATTTTAAAATTAATTTTAGGACTTTATTTTTATAATTTTTTAGTTTAGATAGATAAGGCTTGCTATTTAATTCCTGATAGTCTATAATTGCAAAATTAATTTAGTTAATTAATTTTGATTATTTTTTTAAGGTCAAATCATTTTAAAGCCTATTATGTTCCCCGTAGTATATTTTAAAAGGTTCCCCGTCCCATTTTTCCACTATGCTATGCTTGTTTTCCTTTCCCGAAATAAAACATTTAGTTTTCCAATTAATTCATTTTAGTTTATCTAGTTAAAAATTCATAGATCAATTGTATCCCTCAATTCAAATCACATCATTTCATTCGTAATCGATTTATACTACCATGTCCAGCCTCGTTGGGATTTAACGAACCGGGAAAACCTCTATACATACATCACGGTATCCATTGTGACCTCTGCTTATAGACATTCTTACTATATATTTGATATTTAAATTATATTGTATATATTTTAAGTTGAAGTCCGACGGATCAATGTCTTGAATCAGGAGGAGTTTTGATCACGCCTAACAAGGCATTAAACTGATCAGAATCTTTTCTTCTTTGACATTGATCAGGGAATGAGCTACTTGTATCATTCAGTACAACGCCAATCCTACCTACTACTTCATGCAGTTTTGTGAAGTTGTTTTTGTATAACTGGTCCATGATGCGTACTCCTCCAATCAGGTGCATCCGACCTTGTGGCAGACAAGGCTGATCCAAAGCTAAGCTTGATAGCTTCATTCAAGTCAGCATTATCACCTTCTCCTTCTCCATTTTATTTGATGTGTTTCCAAACTCAACTTCTTAGCTAGTTCGAGATCAGGATCATTACCTTCTTCTTGAGGAATAGATTCTTGTTGAGCTTCATCATCTTCGTCAACAAGTTGGAAAGTAGGCTTTCCCTTTCTAACTTTCTGTGGAAGCTTACGCTTGGAAGGTTTCTTTGTCGGAGGAGGAGCTGGCTTGGATTGTTTGACTGGTGTGGTGGTTGTGGGCTTTTTGGGTGTAGCACGCTTTGTTGCAGGTTGCACGCTTGCACTTTCTTGAGGGGTTTTCTTTGTATTCTCAGCAACCATTTCCAGATACTTGGGATAATAAGAGGATTGTTGAATGGCTTCAGTTATCAGGGGATCGGGAATTGCCATTCCAAACACTTCAACTGACTCACCTTTAGGGACAAACTTGAGATTTCCTAATATATAATCATCTCCAGTATGATGAACAGCAGAATCAGGACGTCGATGGATGTTGTTATTGCTTGCCAAGTAGTAGATTATCACCTTGGAAAACCGTCCATAAGGGATGAGGAGAGGAGTTACTTTCTTCTTTGGGTTCTTCAGACTGGCTTTGTGGCTTGCTTTGTGTGAGAAAAATGTCTGGATCCCTTGAGTAAACTCTTCCCATATCAGCTCTGCATGATCAACATTAGTTTGAGTGACGATTCCCTACAGCATTTGCAGAACTGGGTGTCTGGGTTTGTCACTGCCAGAAGTCTTTCCTGTCAAGCACTGGTTGATTAAGGATAGAATTGCCCTCCATGGTTGATACACATAATTCACCCTTATGTTGGAGACAATTTCTACAGGTTCAGGATACCCCAGCTCATTAACAAAATCAATCACAGTGTTACCAGACGGAGGTAACTCAAACGGTTGAGCTGGGTTGACAGGAGTAATTGCTAATGCCTTTCTGAGAAGATCAGCACTTAGATCGAACCATTGTTCATCAACTTGACAACTATAAACCCCAGTCTTCTCGTTATATGACATTGTTTTCCAGAACTGTTGCAGGTAGATAGCAGGAACATTTGCTGAGGCAGTGAATGCTTGGAAGAAGTTGGTATTACTCAGGATGTCCACTGATATCTGAAAGATGGGGTTCTTTTGAATCTTTTATGCGTTGAAAAGAAGGTTGCTTTTCCCGATTGTTAACCACTGAGAGCGAGGTACAATCTGCTCATCTGTTCTTGTTGGTGGATGATTGGGAACATTTTGTTCTACCATTGTATTCTACACAGGAGTATCATCAAAGAAGACAAACATTGCAAAGAAACAATGTTAGAGAGAACGTTAGTATTGATAAAAGTCATGTAACTATACGATTGATTAACAGCAGTGATAACTCTAGTTTGATGAAAATCTACACATGATCGCACAGGATGCAGAATTATCCAACAGGATCGATTACTTGTTAACTAAGCCCGGATGGGAGTTTAGAAAAGCAATTGGGTCATTCGAATGGGCCTTGATAGATTATTGGGCTCAATGGGCCAAAATGTGAAACTTAGCCCAAACCGCCGCCAGGCAGAATGCCAACTCGCTGCTAGGAGGATTGAGCAAACCGCCGCGAAAAGGGGCGGGTTGAATATTTTAACATATAAAAATATTCGACCAAACCGCCGAGAGACGGCGGTTTACCTGTTGGAATAAAATTAATAGAAAATTATGGCAACTCGCTGTTAAGACAACCCGCTGTTAGACAACCCGCTGTTTAGGCAACCCGCTGTTTAGGCAACCCGCTGTTTAGGCAACCCACTGTTTAGGCAACCCGCTGTTTAGGCAACCCGCTGTTTAGGCAACCCGCTGTTTAGGACCAGCGGTTTAGGCAACCCGCAGTTTAGGCAACCCGTTGTTTAGGACCAGCGGGTTGAGAATTTTATTAAAAACTAATAAAATAATCAACTCGCCATCAAGAAACATACGCAACTCGCCATTCGGACTAGTCTCTTAAAATTCAAACCCCGCACCTCCTTTGTCAAACCTAATCACATCCTAAGGCATTCCTAGGCTATCCTACGCATAAGACACACATTACATCCTACTTTTTCTTTCTACAAGTCAACCCGCCATTAAGAAACTTGGGCGAATCATTCATTTTTGTTTGAGATAGAAATCCACACATCAAAACTTATTAATATCTACCTTATGAACAATTCCCAGTAACTAAGTCACATCTTACAACACTACATTGGCATTTACATCTAAAACGACCCTAAATCTATTTTTTCTACACTTTTTAATGTGTTTCCATTCGATTCTCTTGATATACGCACAGAATACATGATATAGATTAAGGATCGATGATTACCTTTGCAAGAAACACTGAAAATCGGCGATTTGAGGTTTCGTTCTTGGCGGCGAGTTGCGAGTGTGTGTGTGTGTGTTTTATCTTTGACTGATTTTCGAAGGTTTTGACCAAATGGCAACTCGCCGCCCCTTTATACTCCTAAGTTACATACTTGGCAGATTTAGTCCCTTTGGTTTCCATCTTCTTTTATTTCTTGTTTTAAGTATTTCTAAGGCATTTCTAAGATTAGGCAATTGGCCAACTTAGTCCCTATTGGTTAATAAGGCTAGGAAACAAAGAGCAAATGCTTTTTACACCCTAATCATTACAACAATAGATAACTTTGGACCTTTGAGTTAAAATTAATTAACTCCCCTTCAAATATTAACCCATTAGAATACAACAACCATCTAAGATTAGACTTTTATAGCAACCCACAGTCTTTTATAACCCCTTAGATTTTTTCACATTCACTCTCCCCCTCAAACAACGACCCGGTTTCTATTGAAAGAGCTGTAGTCGTTGATTGAGATGAAAAGATCAGGCGAACAGCTCCCCCATCACCATTGTATTACTCTACTCCCATAAAGCATGGATATAAAGTAATCCATGCCCAGACATTAAACCGGGTTGCAATTTGAAGTAATTGCAAGCCTTTTAGTAATTCCAAATGACTTAAAATATTTCCTAAGTATTTTATTTAATTCATGCGAAACGATATTCCGAACAACTTCTTAGTTTTAGCCGAGACCCGAAACCCAACAGAAGATGACCAAAATTCCCCTACCAGTTTCTGCCGAAAAGTATTACCAAAACGCATACCTGCGTTCGCGTTCCTGACCCGTTATAAGGCGTCTTTAACTCTAGAAAACCTCGCGAAAAGGTAAAACGTTATTTTGAACAACTTTCCAGTTTTGTCCGAGACCCGAAACTCGACCGAAATGGGTGAAAACGCACTCGCATCAAGTCTGATGCAGTGGGTTAATTACCAAAAAACAACAAAGAGCAATAGCACTTTTGTTGTCACAGTACAGAGGAATTTTATTGAAGTCAAATCCGTAGTCTTTAAGCTGTGATCACATCCAAAGGATTTGAGCACAACATCCAGACATGGCGGATGTATTCTGCCTATGTAGTGTTAATTTGCCGTTGCTTCTTGGCTCTTTGATGACCAACTAACATCTATCTCAAGAAACTGAGCAACTTCCGAGTTACTTCTTCTTGAATCTTGACATCCCGCATGATCTGCATCTGCATAAGCTGTTAGTGGACAATTGGCGTGTCTTTCGGATACAAAGGACCCATTTAATGTTCCTTTCAAGTACGGCAAATAAAGACTCGTTTTGATAGCTTCAAAGTGCCTTTTTGGAGGCTTAGCCTGATATTCTAGCACGCATGAAACAGCGAATACAAGGTCGGGTCCTACTTGGCGGTAAGGTACGTTAGAGAACATAAGTGGATTCTTACGATTATTGATGATTTTCATGTATTTTTTTATTTTTAAAAGGCGTGCATGTATATTTTTTGTGGTTCTGTCAGTTCTCGCACTAAGATTGGTTCTGAAAAGAAAGTCCTCCTATATAAATATATAAAAATATATATATATATATATATATTTATATGAATTCGGTTTTCGGTTCGGAGTGCCAAACCCATATCCAACCCGAAAACCGAATCGGTTCGGTTATTAGTTCGGTTCGGTTTCGGTTTTCGGTTTATTCGGGTTTTTCGGTTTTTCTGCTCACCGAAAATAACCAAACCGAACTGATAACCGAACCGAATTTACCAAAACCGAACCGAACCGAACTACGAATTTGGTTATCGGGTTGGATATGAGTTTGACAGTCTGAACCGAGAACCGAACCGAAAACCGAATTTATATAAATAAATATATTTTTTTATATATAAAAAGATCAATAAAATTATACTCTAATATAAAAAAACACTTTTTATTCTTGAAATAATTTTTTTTGTTAAATATTTATGTAGTTTTTTCCTTTTTAAAAAAATAAATAGTGTAATTCGGGTCAACCCGAAAACCGAACCGAATTCAAATTCGGTTTTCGGTTCGGTGAAATCTAGTTCGGTTCGCTTCGGTTTTCGGGTTGACCCAATTTTTTTATAACCGAACTAACCAAACCAACAAACCGAATAACCCGATAACCGAACCGATCAACACCCCTACTCGGGGCATTTTGACAATTTGACGGATGGCTTATTGGGCTTATTTCTCACGAACTAGGCCGGGGTATTAAAAGTGGCTCATTTACAAATGAATGGGCTTTTGAGCACTCTAAAAAAATAAATGTATAAAGGTTGATTTGTTGCTTATATTTGGTTTGTAACAAGCAGGATTACCCGCGCGTTGCTGCGAGACGTTAATTTTTCGCACGTTGTTGCGGGCTATTATTATTATTATTATTATTATTATTATTTTAATTTTGTGCGGGTTTAGTTTTTCGGTCTCATGTTTAATAGTTTGTTTTTTTTCTTATATGACCTTATGTGTTGGGCCTCATGTTTAAATGTTTTTTTCTTTGGTTATATGTTTTTTTTTGTGCGGGTTTATTTTTTCGGTCTCATGTTTAATAGTGCGGTTTATTTTTCGGTATCATGTTTAATAATTTGTTTTTTTTCCTTATATGAGTTTATGTCCCGCGCGTTGTTGCGGGGCGGTAATTTTTTTTTTAGTTTTTTTTTGCGATTTTTTTTGTCTCATGTTTAATAGTTTGTTTTTTTTATATGAGCTTATGTGTTGGGCCTCATGTTTAAACCTTTGTTTTTTTTTGCTATATGAGTTTTTTTTTAAATGACACTGTTTAATGCAATCTAAAGTTGTACGTTTGTGACTATGTCGATTATTTTAAAGTTGAATCGGTACTTTTGTAATATTTTTTCCCCCTATTTTGTGCCAAAAATTAAAAAAAATAAAAAATTGGGTTTACGACCCTTATTTGGTGCCTATAAAATTAAAAAAAAATAAAAAATTGGACCGGCCCAAAGTGGGAGCCCAGGCCCAAAATGATCTACCATTGTACAGTAGAAGCACTGTAGCTTCTACTGTACAATGCAAAATGTATGGTTTGTAATTTGTATTGGGTTAATGTAAAGTTTTTAATGACCGGATGATGATATATATCTGTGAACCGTGTACACAGTTTTCAAAAGTAATAATTCGACTAACTATTGCCTGGGCATCACGCGGTCTTCTTTGGGATAATTCACAGAGGTGATTTCCTTGGTTTAGGCAATTAGAAGACAATGAACATTAACTTTTTGTATTTGGATGTGTACCAATTTGTGTTCATTTGCTTTGTATTTATAGACAGACTCATGATATCAAGGTTAAATAACTTTAATTGGTGGTTACCAAAAGGTTACACCACTTTCCCATAATATGAACATGTTCCATAACTACCCATACATGATCCAGGTGGAACATGGATGTAACCAAAATCATGATCCAAGTCCAATTTCATTATGAGTCCGGATTTACATTGACTTAACCGGGAGCGCACTCCGCACCTCCTAATCCCGTTCCAATGTTCACCAAAATCTCTTAATTACACTAAAATCACTAACATGATTCATATTGGTTTTCATTTATTCTTGTTATTAAGCGGAAGTAGTTTTTGTTGTTATAAATTGCTTCTGCTTATCTGTATATCTTGAGATAAAATTAGCACAATATAACAATTACTATATCAAAAGTGCTTATTTTATTTGAGAACTTCTAAGAGACTCTTAAGATTTTGAGTATTCTATATTTTAACAAAAATAAGCAAATGTAAACGCGTACTATTGTTCCGAGTGCTCATATTTAATCAACTTATAAGTTACAAGTACTTATTTGTAATCTATAGCATAAACAAAAAATAACCAAATCCAAACACAAGCCTTTTAAAAACCTAGATTTTTTTTTATTTGAAAGGCCAACGGGTGAGTGTTGTGTAAGAGAATTGCAAAAACATATGGTATACGTTTTTTATACGAACCGGATCGATAATAAGATAGAAGAACAATAACGATAAATAAAGATAGGTGATCAACTTTCAAGAGGTCTATCTCTCTCTCAATAATTATACTAAATAACTAAACCATTCATATAATTCTCCATAATAAGAATACAACCCTAATGCTTTATTTATAATAAAAGTTGCATTAAACTTAACTTGTTGACTAAGATAATATAATAAAAGAAACTAGCTAAATATTAATAAGGAAAATACTAGAAGGTTTTTATCAATACTCCCGCCCCCAAAAACACCTCGTCCTCAAGGTGTTGCTCCAAAATCTTGCCTCACGTGATTCCGGGATCCCATGTTTCGACTTGTAGTTTTCCCTCTTGTGGGTCATAATCAAGCATCAAAAAGTGTTGGCATGGTTGTTCATAATTTGCTAATCTACTGTCACAATTCAGCCCGCCATCTATAGCTTCAGTTTGCCCAACCTCAATCACAACACGAGACTTTGATTTCGTCCACACTAAAGGTCCTTTCCTTTTCTTTCTCTTTTTATTGGCGACACAATGTTCGAGACCCAAACGAGATCCCTTACTCTTATTTAAGGCACAACTAAACCCCTCTTTACCGACTCATTTTTTCGTAGTCTTTTTGTTACGATCAAATGTCAAATCATCATAACATGGAGAATTTTGAATCGGTTTTGCGGGTACCTTGGTTGTTACCGGTGGCGATATGGGATTCCGAATGAAAGATTGAATTAGATTCTTCAGTTCACCAATCTTTTGATTCATTCTTCACGCCTCTTATCCTCTTCAATCTTTTGATTCCATTCTTCACGCCTCTTATCCTCTTCAATCTTTGATTCCATTCTTCACGCCTCTTATTCTTTTCGTAAGCTCTAATAGCCATTTGTTCCCGTCTCTCAACAAGTTTTTCTTTGATCTCCCACATGTCCATCTCCATACTTTGCTGCACAATTGCCATCCTTAGTCCAGATCTCACTGTCTCGTTATGGACTTTTGATAACATCAAATATTTAATACTTTTTGGTGGCAAAATACCCCCTATATTACCTGTAATTGTTTCACTAACACTCGAAAACGAGATATTTTCTATCATTTTGTAGTTTTCAGGTGAAATGCAGGAAAGTGACAAGAAACAAGAGAAAAAAGACTCAAAGTGTAAATATTTAAAGACTGTTATGGCTCAACACCAAATATGGTTACGCCGTAATATAAATTAAGCAAGTACGAAGATCAAGGACAAGATTACGACGTAACACCATATCTAGTTACGCCGTAAACATAAATTTAGAAGGAAATCTTACCATTGATAGAGTTATGGCGTAACACCCTATATGGTTACGCCGTAACCATGAAGATCTACAAATATGGAAGGAAGATCACGTACTTTTGGACATTATTTGAAGGTTACGGCGTAACACCATATTTGGTTACGCCGTAACAATTGCTTATTTATGAAATGCCATGTAAGAAGGTTACGGCGTAACAGATTTATAAGTTACGCCGTAACAGGTTCGATAACTATAAATAGGCCTCATTCAAGCTATTCCGACATCACTTCCTCCACAGCGAATTAGAGAGGCGACAAAGGCTTCTAACCTTCAAAGAATTCCACCTAGAGTCCAAGGGAGATCACACTTTACTTACTTTTTGTATTTAATCGTTCAAATACGAATACTGTAAGAATTATGAGTTTTCAATCTATGATTTCTTCTATTTCTTGTTGTGTTTCCGTTACCATGAGCGGCTAAGCACTTAAAGTGCTGGCCTAATTATGTAATTACTGTTGTTATGATGTTTGTTTCCTGTTAGATTATGGTTTCGTTAGATATTCCTTGACTATCGTGTAACCCTGGGTTTTGGTAGTATGGGTAGTTTGGACCTGGCTTGCCCCATCATTAGATTATCTAGTCAATATGGGATCCAACGGGTACTAAGGAGGATCACTAACTCCTTACCTAGTGTAGGAACTAACCGGTCACCGCACTCATCACTCAATTTACTTAAAAAGCACAAGAACTCTTTCAGAGAGGGTTAATAATCTGCATAGGTTATTAGATAGGTTTTGGGAATAGTTGGGATTAATCATTGCAGCCTAGATAACCTACATCCCAGACGATTTAGGACTGATTCGGAATCACATGAAGTATATGATAGACTATATATGCATATTCAAGTCTATCGACCTTAGAAACTACTAATGAAACCATAGTTTAACATTGCACAGGAAAAAGTTTTTATAACAATAGTAATGAAGTAACTAGGTTAGCACGTTTTCTCTCTTGATATCTCCAACTCTTTTAATTTCCTGTTATTTATTTTATGATTATTTATTTCAAATCAAAAACCATTTTATAAACATGACATTTCAAATTAAAACTAATTACAACTTAACTCTTGGGACAACCTCGGATTTACCATTCAATACTACTCATGATCGGGTTCTCTGCCCGTTAGTGCGTTGTCAGGTAGATCGAGTTTTATAAATTTAAAACTTGGTAAAAATATATTTCAAAAGAAAATACGCATCAAGTTTTTGGCGCCGCTGCCAGATAGCTAAAAAATAGAATTAATTTGATTATTTCATTATTTCTCTTCTTTCCCTGAACTCTATATCTGCAGGAACTATGGCAGGAGTAGACGTAGATACTCTCACCATGGAACAATACCTAGCATTGTCACGAGAAAACCAGACATCGGGCATGGTTAAACCCGAAATCGGAGGCAATGTTAATTTTGAAATCAAGAGTCAATTCATGCGCGAATTGAGGGAAGACACTTTCTTCGGGAACAAAGACGATGATGCTCATGATCACATTGATCGGGTCCTCAGCATCGTTGGCTTATTCAATATTCCCGGAGTCTCTAAAGACGGGTCATGCTCCGAGTTTTTCCCTTTACTCTTACCGGATTCGCAAAATGATAGGTGGACAGACTCGCCCCAGGAACTATCAATACCTGTGATCTCCTCAAAAAGGCCTTTATCCAAAGGTATTGTCCACCTTTCATGACAGCAAAGCAGCTTGAAGATATTCACAACTTCAAGCAAGAAGGAGACGAATCATTATACCAGGCCTGAGAGCGGTATAATGACCTGCTGTACAAGTGCCCTACTCATGACATCAATAATCATCAAAAGGTAAATATCTTTTATAAGGGTTTGAGCACTATGAATCGTCAACTGCTTGATTCGCAGGGACCTATCCTAGGGATGAGACCGACCGAAGCTCTAACAGAGATTCAGACCATGGCTGATCATTCTCAAAAATGGCACGACGAAACAACAAGCAAGAGTAGTAGAAGTAGTAGTAGCAATGATGGACTAGTTTCTTGGTAAATAAGTTAGGACAACCTTAGGACGAGACAATGAAGAAAGCTAAAGGAAAGTGTTTATGCAACCAGGTTTGGATGCAAATTTGAAAAGGACCTCAACCTCTGACAAGGATTATCCCTATTTAACGAGGAAGTCAAAACAAGTTAAAGGGGTGGGGGGGGGGGGGTCCAATATTTGAGAATTTGGACGAACAACGCCTTTTAACGGGAATAATAGAGGAAAGTTTCATGTAGGACCACATGGGTACTACACTAAGATTGTTAACCGTCCACCCTATGGCGAAAAGAGGCAAAGCTTAGAAGAACTATTAGCTAAGCATCAAGAGGAATCTGCACGAAGAAGTACTGAAATGGAGGTGTGGATTAAGAAGCTTCAAGAGAATGTTGAGATTAATACTATGAATCAAAGCGCCTCGTTAAAAAATTTAGAAACCCAGATCGAACAATTGACTAAGGAAATTCATTCTGATAAAACCCTTAGCTCATCCTGAGAACAAATTAAAACAGTTATTGCTGATCATGGAACATCTGGGCTCAATAAACTTCATGGAGTGTCCTTTATATCGGGACCTGAAAGTTATACTCCTGAAGTTTTACAACACCAACTGCCACCTAAAGAGTTAAATCCAGGAAGCTTCACATTCCCCTGCACGATCGGTAAATTTAATTTTTATGCCACAGCTGACCTTGGTGCTAGTATTAATGTAATGCCTATGAGTATATTTAAACACTTGCATCTTACCAATCTTAAGAAAACAAATATGCTCTGTGAAATGGCAGATATGTCGAAAAAGGCACCCTTAGGGATAGTTGAAAACGTTCTAGTTAAGATTGATAAATTCTTATTCCCTTCTAATTTCATAATCATTGACAACACCCCTTCTGAAACTACAATTCTAGGAAGACCCTTTTTGGCTACCATTCATGCAGAAATAGATGTCTTCGCTGGAAAAATATCTTTGGGAATTAATGAAGGCAGAATAAGTTTTGATACAATGAGAAAAGATCTTGATAGGAATACGTAAAGTATCGGTCACTTCCAATATAGTTAGTCATAGCTCATAGTTTAATCAAATATAATGTTAGTAAGCTAACCGGGCCAAAGGCACATGGAAAGCCCATGATAAAGCCCATGGCCGGCCTTAAGTTGATGTATAAATACCCTCTCCACATATGGAAAGGGTGTTGGTTGGTTCATTTTCTCACACATAATTTAATTTTTCTTTCTTTGTTACTTTCTCTTACTAAAACCTTCCTCTCATCCACTTTTTCTCTCTGGAATTTCTTCATTGTTATTTGGTGTTATAGATTACTAGCATTCTACAATTGGTATCAAGAGCCATGGAGTGATTTGCTTTGTTCTTGTGTTTGTTTATGTTTGTTTCGTTTTCTTTAGTAAACCGTATCTTCATCTTCTTGTTTTCGAAGCTTTTTGGTACACTAAAAAATCATTTACATAGGTAAATCTGATCTAGTATCCTTGGATATACGTATACAAGCTTAGAATCAAAGAAAACATCAAATTTTTGTGCATTTTTGTGTTCGAAAAGTCTTAGAAAGTACAATTCTTAATTTCAAAAATTTTGGCTTAAAATCCATAAAGTTTGTACTTTTAAGGTACCTATCGGCTTAGTAATACTAGTTGTACAAGAAATTTTGGGTAAAAACAATCAAAAGTGTGTCTTTTTGAGTTTTGAAAAATTTGAGTTTCGTACTAGTGAAAGGCGAATTAACAATTTTCTTGTGTAAGGCGATTTAGCAATTAGCAGTTGAATGAGAATTAACAAAGTTCGTGTAGAAGGCGATTTAGCATTTGTGCATTGGAAGGCGAATTAGCAACTCTCTTTGAAAGGCGATTTAACAGTTCTTCTTTGCAAATTATGAGTGGCACAATTATGAGTTCGAAAATGAAGAATGTGAGAAAATAAGGAAAGAGACAAAACTATCACTCCTCCAGAAGTACACAAACAACAAGTACAGCAAACTTCTCATCCGAGGAGTAAATAGCAAAACAACACACATAATCATCTCCACTCGAAACAGAGTGGCACAAAACGCCATTTAACATCTCAGTCTCTTTCTAAAACAGCAAACAAAGAACATTGGAACTAAAATAATAGTCTGACAAACCAATAACAACGTTCCGGACAAGTAGAAACAACAAAAAAGCCACATACGTAAAATCCAGTAAACACACTCAGCTACAACGGCGACAATAAAACACATGAATCCGAAAAGAAGTAGAAAACAAAACGTAGAATTGTCATGAGTCTAACTTAAAGACTCATTAATAAACAAAAATGCTTGTCGGGAGACAACCCGTCTTTTATTTAATGAGTAGTAGCAATGATGGACTAGTTTCTTTGGTAAATAAGTTGGACAACCTAGGACGAGACATGAAGAAGCTAAAGGAAAGTGTTCATACAATCTAGGTTGGATGCCAAATTTGTGAAGGACCTCACCTCAACAAGGATTGTCCCCTTAACGAGGAAGTCAAACAAGTTAAAGAGGTCAGATATGGAGAATTTGGACGAACAACGCCTTTTAACGGGAACAATGGAGGAAAGTTTTATGTAGGACCACCTGGATACTACACTAAGACTGATAACCGTCCACCATATGGCGAAAAAAAGGCAAAGCTTAGAAGAATTATTAGCTAAGCATCAAGAGGAATCTCCACGAAGAAGTACTGAAATGGAGGTGTGGATTAAGAAGCTTCAAGAGAATGCTGAGATTAATGCTAGGAACCAAAGCGCCTCGCTCAAAAATTTAGAAACCCATATCGAACAATTGACAAAGGAAATTCATTCTGATAAAACCCTTAACTCATCCTCAGAACAAATTAAAACAGTTACTGCTGACCAGGAAACATCTAGGCTTAACAAACTCCATGGAGTGTCCTTCATATCGGGACATGAAAGTGATACTTCTGAACACCAACTGCCACCTAAAGAGTTAAATCCAGGAAGCTTTACACTCCCATGCATGATCGGTAAATTTAATTTTTACGCCATGGCTAACCTAGGTGCTAGTATTAATGTAATTCCTAGGAGTATATTTGAACACTTGCATCTTACCAATCTTAAGAAAACAAATATGCTCTGTGAAATGACAGATATGTCCAAAAAGGCACCCTTAAGGATAGTTGAAAACGTTCTAGTTAAGATTGATAAATTCTTATTCCCCTCTGATTTCATAATCATTGACAACACCCCTTCTGAAACTACAATTCTAGGGAGACCCTTTTTGGCTACCATTCATGCGGAAATAGATGTCTTCGCTGGAAAAATATCTTTGGGAATTAATGAAGATAGAATAAGCTTTGATACAATGTGAAAAGATCATAATTATACGAATCCTAGTGAATTTTTTTTCATGGTTAGACCCCAGTCCCCAGCCCAGAGTAATAATCAAATCAATTACAAAGAGTCGGGTAACTAGGACAATAGGTCCCCTAACTTAGATGATCGGGGACCTAAGAAACAGAAAATTAATTTAGATAAGAATGTTCCTAGAGCATACTTTTGTAACCCTATAAAACAGAATATCCAGGAACAAACCAAATTGTGGCCATCCTATGACCCCGACAAAAAAATATGTGATGGTGGGGTAGAAATCTGTGAGGTATCTAAAACAGGGAATTTAAAGTTTTGGTACAGCAAGTACGATAATGTGAGAATAAATATAAAAGGAAAAGGACTATCCTTTCCTGATTTCCTTTTAGCAAAATACAAGAAAAGCCAAACCAGTGCCTTAGTTTGGGATAATCGATATGCTGAATGGTGTGATGTTAGTCCCTCATCAGAAGTCTCTTCTCAAGAATCAAACAAACCGAGACCTAAAGATTATACCTTTAGGGAATGGACATTGATTAAGGTCGGGCATACTGACATTTGTGAACCTATGAAAAAAATCACTATTAACATTATGGTTAATTGATTATTTCCAAGATAACTAGGGTATTGTAAATAACCCAACCCATAGGAGCTTTGATGATTACAAGTGGGAATTTAATTTAGAGATTGATAAGCTCGCTGATGAGTATGAACTTGGAATAGGGAAGAAGGGATACATTCTCGATAACATATGGGAATATTGTAACCAAGTGCATAATAAAAATTATGAGTGGCACAATTATGAGTTCGAAAATGAAGAGTGTAAGGAAATAGGAATAGAAAACAAAGACTATCATACACCAAAAGTACAAGTAGAAACTTTTGAGGTTAAGAAATACTCATTTAAAGGTGGACAAAGTTTCATCTGTGTTACCAAAGATTTGGATAATATTTTACCTCTTGGAAGGAAGAACGGATCTAAATTTAAGGAAATGATCCGAAAGGAAGTAGAAAACAACAAAACGTAGAATGAGCATGAGTCTAACTTAAAGACTTGGTAATAAACAAAAGTGCTTATCGGGAAACAACCCGTCCTTTATTTAATGAAATTTCCTTTTTGCATTAGTTGGTTTGCATGTTTCTTGCTTTGTTTTGCAGAATCCAGAAGCTAGGAGGCAATTATCGAGATCGACTCGACTCATAATCATGTGGTAACTTTGCTGAATCTGTAGCAGTTACGACGTAACAACTTTAGTTTACGCCATAACAACTGTAGTTACGACGTAAACCATTTCATGGTTACGCCGTAACACCTTAATAATTAAAAATTTTACCACTTGATTACGACGTAACCATTGGAGTTACGCAGCAACCTCCTTCTGAATCCTTAAAAAATTAAGTTTTAAACATGTCTAAACCTTGTACACGTAAATGGACTTTGTGGGTATGTTCTCTGGAAGCCCTCAAGAGACTAAACTCGTCCACTTGGGCCACCAAGTGGTTTAAAAGGCTTGTGATTCCTACGAAAGTGAGTTAGGTTTGTATTTCTTGTACACTTTATAATTCTTATAGAATGATTTTATGCTTTGGTTTGTTTTTGTGATCACACAGGATAAAGAGTTCGCAGGAAGACGGAAATAATCTAAATATTTTTGTTAAATTTCAAATTTCAAAGCAATGCTCAGGGAGTTTCTTGTCATAATTCTACTCTTTCCTTTTTATTTCATTTCCTTAATGTACAATAGGGACATTGTACAAATCAAGTGGGGTAATGGGAGTAGAATTAATACTTGACGTATGTTTTGCCTTTGATTTTCTAGTTTTCTTTGAAAATTATGCCAATTTTAAAATTTTTGACAAATTTTTCTTAAATAACTACAATTAATCTTTGTCAAATGCACATTACCCTTTGTTATTACTTGGTGAGATTTAAGCCTAATATTCCGTTTCCATCATATTACTCAACAATCCACCAAAATATTGAGTTTGCCGGTAGTATTATAGACTTTAGAACTTGGCCTGTACATCATTTTGAGACCTAATTGATTAGCAGGAATAGATAATTCAAGAAGGCAACACTTAGGAAATCACCCAAATAGCCTATATGTATGTGTTTATCGACTTGTTACACTAACTTGTCGACCTCCCATGATAAACCCTTTTGTTGCACTCATTATCAGTGCAAGATACCCCTAGATCATCGTTGTTAAACCAATCTATGTTTTCACCCTATTCTATATGTTTCGTTACACCATTTCACCTTAGCCTACCTTGTAGTCTTTATTTTCTTTGTGTTGAAATTTTTGGCTACTTAAGTCCATGGTTCGGGGGGAATAGGAACGAGAATTATATGCATTCATAGAAGACCAGTCAGTTATGATCTATAAAGACCCCCTTGTATCACCACTTTCGACATTGTTTATCTCAAGTGGGGGGATATGCGTATAATATCGGATGTTGCAGGTGCAATAATTAAAGGTATAAACTCCTATAACATTTGCATATTTATCATGAAGAAAATGAAGAAAAGCGGATGAAACAAAAAGCCACCCATGTGCTAAAAAATGTAAAGTTGGTGCAAAATAAAAATAAAAAAATGGAGCTAGTAGCCCATTATTGCACCAAGACATCTCAGTAATTATGAAGAATGAAGCTAGTAGCTCATTATTACACCAAGTCATCCTAATACTCATAAAGAATGGAGCTAGTAGCCCATTATTGAAGATCAGATTTTCGGACTTAGACTCTTGGACCCATGGATGGACAGTGGCTAGTTATGACAATCTTAGATTACTTTAGACTATTTTTTATGTTTTATTAACAACCATTAAATGTGTATCCCATGTCTATCCTAACCTTTTTATCACCCGTTAAAACCATATTACCCTTGTTGCTTTCAAGAATTATTTAGACCCTAATTCTAACTAGTGCAGATTTGCGTACTTTCCAAGCTTATGATAGAATACATGCCATGACTGTGCAATTGAGCGATCACCCCGAAAACAAAACACTTAGACTAGTGGAGAGCTGAGTGACTTTTTATCTGCTTTTCGTAAGGTGTTTGGCTTTGATGTTTTCTAGTATAAGAGTTTTATAAATTCATTTCTTGAAGTTATTCTCAAGAAATATTTTTATGAAATGTTCTAACAGGTTCTACTTGAGGGCAAACAGAAGTCAAGTGGGGGGATATTTGATAACATCAAATATTTAATACTTTTTGGTGGCAAAATACCCCCTATATTACCTGCAAATGTTTCACTAACACTCAAAAATGAGATATTTTCTATCATTTTGTAGTTTTCAGGTGAAATGCAGGAAAGTGACAAGAAACAAGGGAAAAAGGACTCAAAGTGTAAATATTTGAAAAATGTTACGGTGCAACACCAAATATGGTTACGCCGTAACATATATTAAGCAAGTACGAAGATCAATGACAACTTTACGGCGTAACACCATATCTAGTTACGCCGTAAACAAATATTTAGAAGGAAATCTTACCCAAGATAGGGTTACGACGTAACACCCCTTATGGTTACGCCGTAACCATGAAGATCTACAAATATGGAAGGAAGATCACGTACTTATGGACATTATTTAAAGGTTACGGCGTAACACCATATCTGGTTACGCCATAACAACTGCTTAAATATGGAATGCCGTGTAAGAGGGTTACGGCGTAACACACTTATCAGTTACACCGTAACAGGTTCGATACCTATAAATAGAGGCCTCATTCAAGCTATTCTGACATCACTTCCTCCATAACCAATTCGAGAGGCGACAAAGCTTCCAACCTTTAAAGAATTCCACCTGGAGTCCAAGGGAGATCACACTTTATTTACTTTTTGTATTTAATCGTTCAAAAATGAATACTGTAAGAATTATGAGATTTCAATCTATGATTACTTCTATTTCTTGCTGTGTTTTTGTTCTATGAGCGGCTAAGTACTTAAAGTGCTGGCCTAGTTATGTAGTTACTTCTGTTATGATTGTTTCCTGTTAGATTATGATTTCATTAGATATTCCTTGACTATCATATAACCCTGGGTTTTGGTAGTACGGGTGGTTTGGACCTGGCTTGCCCCATTATTAGATTATCTAGTCAATATGGGATCCATCGGGTACTAGGGAAGATCACTAACTCCTTACCTAGTGTAGGAACTAACAGGTCACCGCACTTATTACTTAATTTACTTAAGAATCACAGGAACTCTTTCAGAGAGGGTTAATAATCTGCATAGGTTATTAGATAAGTTTTGGGAATAGTTGAGATTAATCACTACAACCTAGATAACCTACCTCCCAGACGATTTGGGACTGATTCGGAATCGCAGGAAGTATATGATAGACTAAATATGCATATTCAACTCTATCGATATTAGAAACGACCAATGAAACTATAGTTTAACATTGCACAGGAAAATGTTTTCATAACAGTAGTAATGAATTAACTAGGTTAGCACGTTTTCTCTCTTGATATCTCTAACTCTTTTAATTTCCAGTTATTTATTTTATTGTTTTTTATTTTAAATCAACTCAAAAACCATTTTTAAAACGTGACATTTCAAATTAAAACTAATTACAACTTTGCTCTTGGGACGACCTTGGATTTACCATTCTATACTACCTACGATCGGGTTCTCTTCCCGTTAGTGCGTTGTCAGGTAGATCGAGTTTTATAAATTTAAAACTTGGTAAAAATATATTTTAAAATAAAATACGCATCATCATTCAAACCAAAAGTGGAATCACTTCACTAGATTCTGCATACCCATTATGGCAAAAAAACAACAAAAATCAAATAATGTATGCCATGTAGGGTACCACTTATTCCTTATCCGTGACTGCATTTATTTTTCATCTTTTATCAAAAGCAACATTCTAATATGTATATTTTTCATATGTTTTGTAACAGCCACAGTTCAAGATTTTTAAGGCAACAAACTTTTGTAGCACCCACAACTAAAGATTTCCTAAGAGAAAAAAAAAAACAAGCAGCTCATTTTGACACATATATGAATGGAATTCATTGTGGTTCAACCTTTGTAGTAGAACAAAAAGAAATCATTTTATTTTGATGAATCTGTGGACGGAATTAGCTCTACTTTAAATTTACAGGAAAATAACTAGCAAGTGCTCATTTTGATAAAGCAAATATATATGTATTAATGTATGCTAGATGAAACTCTTAACATGTAAAAAGACAATGTATTAATAATATCTGCTAGGTTCTATATGTATTCATCCAGAAAACGGATCTAATCCAGTTTGCATAATCCCGCTAAGGTAACAAAAAACGCAGCCAGTTTGCATAATCCCGCCAAGGAAACAAAAAGTGAAGCCTAACAATCACCCCGCAGCAAAGCGCGGGTAAATCCCCTCGTTCTTAGACAAGGCTACACACTTTATTACTTAAATATTAAAAATCAAGAAAGAATATGTTTTCCCGTCAGTTCAGTGTTGTTTCTTATTTGGATGGAGAATATATGTGCCCCTCACGTCTTAAATTGAAATAACGGGATCTTAGACGGACCGTAATAACAATGTGAGGACCAAATCTTCAAGCCTGAAGATAGAGTCTTCATTGTTACACCCCTTACCGATCAAAGCGTCTTTCATAGCAAATTTGCAAAACTCGGTCTTGGCAAAGACCGAGTCGTGAGTGTTTTTTATGTATGTTTTTTAGTATATTTATCTTGAAGTATAGTATATCTTTGTGATGAAGTTGATTTTCTTATTAAATTAAGTTGGTGATGAAGTTGTTTGTAAAGAGAGAAAATTGATGAGGCACTGAGATCGTGATAATGAATACGGCCTTGAGGTTTTACACCTAGTCTTAAATTAAAAAATCGGCTTATGTATACGTTTTTTTTTAACGGCAACTTTATTAGAAACACTAGCAAGAAGAACAGATGATGGCTGTTTGGTAGGTTCAATTATTTTGGGTCATCTTTTGCTTAGCTAAGTGGTGTTTGGTGCTTTTAGGTTTTTGTATCGTAGATTTTGGTTGCTTGATTTCTTTCTTGACCTATTGACCCGGTGCTCTTTAGTGTTAATAAAACAAGCAACATTACCCGTGCGTTGCTGCGGGCGTTAATTTTTCGCGCGTTGTTGCGAAACGTTAATTTTTTATTTGTATTTATTTATTTATTTTTATTTGTTTTTTCGCGTGTTTTTTTATGTTTAATAGTGTAAGTTTATTTTTTCCTGCACGTTACTGCGGGACGTTAATTTTTCGCGCGTTGTTGCGTGTTATTAGAAGCTAATTAACAATGATTATGTTACAAATATTCCTCATGTATCAGTTGACATTGAAACTTATATTACAAATATATATAGGGAATGATTTGAGAAAGATAAAAATTTATATTACGAATATAGAAATGATTTGAGAAAAGTTAAAAACAAAAGAATGCATTTTATAAAGTAGAAACTTATGTCAATCGTGTAGAAATATATGAATGATTTGAGAAATTTATGTCAATCATGTATTTGTGGGTTAAAAGAGTTCAAACCTAAAATTTGATAAGTATAGAAATAATTATATAAAGTAAAAACAGTGTATTTTGGTTATTTGCCAACCGTGTATTCTACTTATTTTCCGAAAAAGATTTTATAAATTCTTAAGACTGAATGTAGTGGTGACCGCAGAGGACACCGTCACGTCAGCGCCAACTAGCCTTTTTGCTCTTAGGACCACACTGTGACAAACACATGTAGTGGGGAACGCCAGAGGACACCGAACAATTTTTTTAAAAATATTACATTTAAAATAATTACATTTTACAATTAAAATTACGAAAATTAGAAAAATACACGAGAAAAAGACGGATAAAAAATTACGAAAATAAAAATATGAACTGACGAAATTTAAAAAATACAAAACATATACGTTTTAAAACATATAGTTCAAATGTTTCCGTTGGAATGTTGTTGTTTGATTTCAAATTTAAAATTTACTTTACGGAATGAAAATTATCATTATGGTAATTGAAGATTACTTACGAATTGTAAAATTACATTACGAATTGAATAACAATAATGTTACGCTAATGAACCGCCTGTATCCTTTCGGAAAACTCATCCACAGTTCTTTTTGTAATGTTTAGATTAATGCTTTGATGGTTTAGGAGTAAAAACTAAGTCATTGAAGTATTCTTAGCTCTCCTACTGTAAATATCCTTCTTCATAAACTACTCACTTCATGGACTTTGTAGTGTTATTGTTCCAGGTACTGTATCCGATAAATCTTTAAGAGTCACATTTATATCTCCAAGAGCTATTCGGAGAACAAGACTTCACTATTGCAACAACTTGTTTAAGTTTTCCCTTTTTAAAAAAGTTGTCGATGTCTCCCAAACATCCAGTTACAGTGCCACCAAAAGCATTCACATAGTTAGTGGTGCTAACCCATGTCCACTACTGTTTAATCTACATCCTCACACATATCATCAACAAACTTTCTGCATATATTTCTTGTGTCGACATTAAAGCCCCATCGGATCAAGAATAAATACATTTTCTTTAAGGCAAATTGGCTCCCCTGAACAAGAATCGGCAGGACGGGTATTATTTTCCTAACTAGGTTTGGGTTGAGAAAGCATGGCTCCCAACAGCTTATGCATTAGAGTGTGAACAACACATCGCAGGGATCGGGTATTTTGTAACTAGATTTGGGGTGTATGGAGATGGTTCAACATGTGCGCTACTAGACGAACGCAGATCATGTGCTAAATAGAGATCAGAATCATCTATATCAAGACTGTGTTCCCATGGATCATTTTCGTTAGTGAAATTGGAATTTATCTGGATAGTTGGATAAGAAGTTGTGTGATATAATGAGGAGATGGTGGGGGTATTTATAACGAAAAGCTAGCCGTTAGAATTCAAAATTTGAAAATATCATAAGGGAATTTAAATACAATACTTTATTTAAAGCATTAATTAAACACACATTACACTAAATATAGTGTCTAGTTTATTAATATGATAACTCGTATTTAAATCAATTATCATCACCCCAAATTCATAAAGTATTCATACATCATCAGTTGTTTTTGCCTAATCTTTCCTATGTGGCCTTTTCATCCATTATGTGTTCTTCTAGTGTTCTCTTAAGGTCTCTTCATCTAAGGTAGGTGATGTAATCTCTTCCGCAGTAAAAAAAATAAGGTTATACATCACCCATTCAATGTGTCTGTGATGACAGAACTACCTCATATGGGTTTATTGAGCGGTGGTTGTATTTTTCATGTTATCCAAGCTAAATACTTAGCATTTCATTGTTTTTCTAGTTTTCGCCTTTCTGGTACATAGAAAGATTAGCCTCATAATCTCTTTTCAGAACCTTTTTAAGAAAGTGTCGATCAAAAGCCGGCTCTTTGTGGAATGTGTTACATTTCTCGTATTGATTTTCTAAGATCTTCTTTAGGTTGTGCATGCATTATCAAATTGCAGGCTAAATCTAGAATCGCTTTTTGATGAAAACCATATCTTCGTCAATTTTGTTTTTGATCACACAAAGCTTGGAATTTCAGTGTCGCTATGTGGCTATCGAACAGCCATTTAAAAAGATATTGAAAGTGTATAAAATTGTATGTGTTTTTGATTAAAAAATTGGGTATAACAAGTGATCCTTTTATCGGTAAGTATGGGGCGTATTGTTTATTTTTTAGTTGAAAAAATATAAAAGAATGAGTTGTTTTTTTGTTAAATACGATATCTTTCTCCAATTAGTAACGGTCATGTCAGAAGACCCTAACTTTGCAAAGGTTGGGGTGTGAACAGGTCTGAGATATCGATACGGTTTGGCGTAGTGAGGTGAACTAAGGTCTATTACTTTATTGCACATGCGGTTAAGACCGATCGCAAAAGGGTCCCTATTTACGTTAGCCCTGCTTAAATGAAGACTCATTTTCAATAAATAGTTTTCAAACTCTTACACAATGTGTTGCCCATTATACTTTATGTTATATGTCATTTATTTTTCTCTTACTTACTTATTTAACGATCTTACCTCGAGTTTTTAAAATTTCGAACTGTTGTCAGAATTTAAAATCGTATAAATGGCAACGCTTACTACTTTATACTTGATTTGAAATTTGTTGAAAAGAAAAAAGGACGTGACATTGATGAGGTACCGGTTTCGAATGTACATTTTCTTAGTAATTTGTAATTTTTTTGTATGAACAGAGTATGTGGTTAAGTACATGAAACTCAATTGAGTGGAAACTTTCATTCATGTTCTTTCTATCGTTATAATCCATAATAGTCATGAATAGACAAGCGGAGTTATCGATAAATAGATCTTATTCACTGATTTTTCTCAATTGTGAATATTTATATTTAGGGAGTAATATTTCTGACATATATTAAGACGTTTAGGGATCCACATTAATGTGTGGATAAAATACGACATCATGGTCAAATCTAACTTGCATTTTGCTTTAAAAATGCAATGAAGGGTTTAAAAATTCATTGGGCTATCATGAGACATGATGTATATAACCGGGTTGTTATTTTGTCTTTGATACAAATGACAAAATTATTGTTATAGTTGAATTATCGCATGTGTCAATGTAACATTTTGATATCTTCATGTATTATGTTTGAGAGTACGTTCACTCGAATAAATGTACCACAATAACTTGCATGTATTCTATAATTACGGCGCTAGGGAGGATTTTTTCCGTGCATGCACGGGTATTCGTTTAGATTATATATAAAGGAAAAAGCCCATTTCTTAAAAGTGAAAACTGAAAGTGAAAATTGAAAATAAATGTGGAAGGTATTTAATCCCTTAAATTTACTACGGAAACTATTTAAGCCATTACTATGGAAATATTGCCCATTACATATGCATATGCGATCTCACTATTTGCAAATTCTATACGTAGTAATGTTAACTTTTAAATTTAATATACGAATTATTTCATAATGCAAATTCAAATGCGATATTTGGGTTATGTTGATAAACACCCAGTATTGAAAACATAATTTATTATTGCCATTAGCTCATGAATCTGATGCACTTCAGGTTGATAGGTATTATGCACCTTGCGGGCACCTTTGCCAAAAATACCCGCAGTGATTTCGAATTGATGTGCGATTGGTTACATGTAACATGGGTACTACCAACGGGGAGTACTAGCCCAAAAATAGATCTATTCACATCATTCGCGCTTACTCCGTAGAGGTAATTAGTCGATATCATGATTTTGGGGACTTCTTCTGCTTTATCTGGATGATAGTGTGAAGCTATGTATTTGCTGTGGGTGTTTACTTAGGTGAATAGTGTAAATTGTAAATATGTGTAGTTTAGAAATAATTGCATTATGTTATGCAGTGATAGTATATTGTATCTCCCTCGCGGGATTTATGGAAAATGTAGAGTGAAGATAATGCTAAGAAGGCTAAAAAGGCTTATCATGATCCTGAACCTTCTAACCTGACCCGAACAGAACACGTTACACCCCCTATGGGGAAGGAAATTCCGGTAAACGGGTCCAGAACGCTGTTACCGTAATACGCTTTTGGGACATCCCACATGAATCCCCACAGGGGTTTACGGCCCACCACCTCTCAAAAATCCGCAGGCACACACTCACATCACATGAACACACTACCTGGCGCGCTTATATATGGACTCATACTTGCATCCACAAAGTCTCGCGCTCGTTTGACCTTTCATATATAAGTTTTTTGGATATAGATGTTGGTTTTGTATATATAAATTATCATTAACACCGTTTCAGGCAATATAGATCAAGAGAGAATAGTCATCTCAGGGTAAACGTTTTGTGGTGCTAAGGGCTCTTTAAAATCGTAACCAACAACCAGACTGAACAGTTTAGTGCAAGAAACCCCCCCACCCCCCTCGTGTTACCCTATATTTGTGTTTCTCGTGATTCCCGTTCCTCAGGTGCGACATCTTTAGTATATCCAATCCAATTCTCATATCATCTGACCCTGAACGTCCTCCACCCGTACCCCTAAAAAGGATGCTGTTGAATTTGATGTTAACTTATTTAATATGAAGACATCCTATGAAGCTCCTCCTTCCCCCCTAGTTTGTCATATGTCGGTCCCCTCCTCCCTTTGTTGTGGACATATCTGGGATGAACATGACATCTGAGGACATGATTTTTCTTGTAAAGATCAAACATCGATGCCGTTTTGAATGATTTTATTGATATAGATAATAAGTAAGTTTTATAAGCTCATTTTATTTCATTTGTATTTGGTATGTTAAGCTTTACTACACGAGGGGCATAGAGGGAGCCAGTTAATCTAAAGTTGGGGGAGCACAGCCGTTATTTATAGTTTTTGTCTAGTATGTTTTGAATTTGATTTTAACATTTTTTCTAAATTGTTACACTAATTATTAGACCCGGGGTTTTGGATATAATGCAAAGTTAGACCACTTGGGTTTGTAATTTTTACGACCTTTGGTCTTAATTTTATTTGTTATACCAAGTAAACCTTATACTTTAAAAAGTGACTTAATAACCCCTATAGTTATAACTTTGATAATATTTTAAAATGACACTTTTAGTCCTTTAAATTATAAGTTTCTGAAATTTTTCGTTATATACCCTTGCATGGATTATATGTACAAAAATATGGTCCAAATTGCCATGCAAGCTTTTAAATTTTTATATATTTCAATAGTCATTTAATAGTTTTATAATAAACTAAAATATGGAAGATTTAACACCAACATAAGTTTAATTTTAAAACGATTCGTTAAGTTTAAAGGTTAAACGGGTTCAATTAGGGTTTCAACATGAAATAGCTCGGGGTTTTTAAGGTTCAAATTCTCTTATGAATTTTCAATAGTAATATTTTTACATTTAATAGCTTATTAGATGGTTTTATAAACAAAATTTTACAAGTTTAACTCATAGTTTAAGTAATAATATTGAAATTTGGGTTCTAGGGTGTACGGTTTTGGATCAAAAAGGCATAACACTTAGGTTTTTAGAGTTCAAAGCCTTTATGATTATGATTTTATCAAGTACATCATGAAACATTATGGACATTTCTGAGCTAGGAATATAAGCTTCTAGAAACCTTGGTTTTTAAGATATAGCTTGGTAACGTGTCAGATTCGGGACTTTCGGAGTCGTACGGGCGCTAGAGTAACAAAACTCTAGGGCATTCGTTTCTTGGTTTCTTTTGCTTCCTTTTGTTACTTGAAGAATTCTTAGATCACTTAGGTTCTATTTGAGCTATAGTTATTGCTTCTATCGATGGGTTATAGGGAGGAAGTTGGGGGATGAAGAAGATTGGAGACTCTTTATGCTCCCTTATTTTATTACCAATATTTGAAAGTATCTAGAATAAGCAATGCTTAATGATATGGTCTTGACACATAGAGGGTTAGTTAGGGAGGTGTATAAGCTGAATATTAAGTGTGGAGTATAGGAAAGTTGCTTGATTGAGGTAGTGGTGTTTCTTGCTGCCGCGGTGAAGTGGACTCAAAAGAGAGTGGTTTACATTGGTTTTTGGCTTGGTATCTATTTAGTGGGGTCCAAAATGATCCATGAAGTAACCGGGTCTATTTGGGTGTGACGGTTTCTCATTGTTTTTAACAAGGTACTTGTGTTATAAATTATTAAGGAATGATGAAATAGGTTGTTAAGGTCTTGGGATTTATAGTAATTAGCAAATATTAGCAATTGGTTTGGGTTAAAAGGGTTTAAATATGAAGATTATAGGAGTACGGGTTCAACTAGGGGCTCTTTTTGGGTTTTCTTGGCTTTCTTGCTGTTATTTTGCACATTAATCTTGATATTAGGAATGATTGGGATACATATGCCCTATAGGGATATATAAAGTATTATAAATGTAAGTTTGGTCGTTGGTTTAGTGATAATGGTTTGAAATGACAGAAAACGGCGATCAAAAGTTACAATTAGAGCATAATTAGGGTTTTATCGATTCTTTAAGTTTTCTAGGCTTGATTTCTTGTACATTTCCCAAGTTAATGATAGATAATGATTTGTAAACTTATTTTATGGAGTTTTATAATGGCCTTTGGTTGGTTATTTGGGATTAGTAATGGTTTTAAAAACAAGTAAACGGCGTTAAATTAACCAATTAGGTCATTAGGGTTTCTAGGATATATGTTTACGTCAAGGGTGGTAAAATGAGGTAAGTATGATGAATACAATGATTAAATAGAATTGATATGATTGTATAAAATAAGTTATTATCAATACTTGCTAATGATTGTTTAAGTGTTGGTTTTGGTTTGGGTTTACAATGGATAAAAGCCAAGAAACAGGTCATGGTTTAGAAACTAGCTTGGTTTTTAGGGCTTTAGGGTTTTAAATTGGTTTTGTATGCAAAAGATGTATGAAAGCTTATGAATGGAATATTTAGGGTTTACATATTATAAAATGAGTGTAGTAGCTTGCTCACAAGTGATAGTGAAGAGATGAAAATGAAAACGGAGGTAAAACGGCTATTTTAGGGATTGAGCTTAATGACTTATGCATTGAGCTTTTAAGGACTTGTACTTTGATTTAAAGAGATTATATATTTCAAATGAGATGTTATATTACTTGTACATATGCTTTAGTAGCTTGTGCATTCACTTTAGGGGTTAACCCTTTTCATGAGGTTAGGGTTTAGGGCATCCGATAATGGTTTAAAGCCCGTTTTGATATGATGTTGCAAATGGTACCTTTTAGGAATAATGTACCTTGTAATAATGATATTATGATATTGACTTGATATGTTATGATGTTTGCTTGACATATATGAAGATAGGATTGCCATATGTAGGTTGTCTGAGTCCGTTAACTTGAGTTATGCAGGTTATATTGCATATTGAGATATTGGCAAAGTAATGTAATGTAATAAAGCAAAAAATTTCCCTAAAAAAGGTGAGTTCATATATAACTGATAGATTATACATCATCTAACTTAATAGATGGATATTTACATTTATGAAAATTGTGGGTTGTTATAGTCTCCACCCCTTACAGAAATCTCGTCCCGAGATTTAATTGAACTTGAAGTGATGATTGAAAATAGATGAGGATATTTGGCACGAATTTCATCTTCGCGTTCCCATGTAAACTCTGGTCCTCTTTTAGAGTTCCATCGTACTTTGATTATAGGAATACTACTTTACTTGAGTTGCTTGATCTCACGGTCCATAACTTCTACTAGTTCTTCTACAAAGTTGAGTTTGTCGTCGAGTTGAAGTTCTTTTATTGGGATAACGAGAGATTCGTCGAATAAGAATTTCTTGAGATTAGAAACGTGGAAAGTATTATGGATACTACTAAGCTCTTCAGGAAGCTCTAGTCTGTATGCCACTGGGCCAATTCGTTCAAGTATTTTGAATGGTCCAATGTATCATGGATTAAGCTTTCCTCGTTTTCCGAATCAAAAGATACCCTTGCGAGGTGATACTTTCAACATAAAACGATTGCCAATTTGAAATTCTAAAGGCTTTCGCCTTACATTAGCGTAACTTCTTTGTCTATCTCTTGCAGCTTGCAAGCGTTGGCGAATTTGTATGATCTTTTCAGTGGTTTCTTAAATTATTTCTGGTCCTGTAAGTTAAGAATCTCCAACTTTGGCCCAGCAAACGGGTGATCTATACTTTCGTCCATAAAGTGCTTCGAACGGTGCTGCCTTGATACTGGCATGATAACTGTTGTTATACAAAAATTCTACCCATGGTAAATGTTTATCCCATCCTTTCCCGAAATCTATGACACAAGCTCGTAGCATGTCTTCGAGTGTTTGGATGGTTCTTTTACTTTGTCCATCGGTTTCAGGGTGATATGCTATACTCATGTCTAATTGAGTACCCAAAGCATTTTGTAGTGGTTTCCAGAATCTAGATGTGAAATGACTGTCACGATCCGAGATGATAGAGATTGGCACGCCATGTCGAGAGACTATTTCTTTGATGTATAATCTTGTAAGAGTTTCCATACTACCAGTCACTCGAATGGGTATGAAATAAGATGATTTGGTAAGATGATCGACAATGACCCATATGGCATCATATCCAGTTGAGGTTTTGGGTAGCTTTGTGACGAAATCCATTGTTATTCTTTCCCATTTCCACATAGGAATTTCTGGTTGTATCAATAAGCCGGATGGCTTTTGACATTCTGATTTAACTCTAGAACATGTCAAACACTTGCTAACATATCCTGCAATGATTGCCTTCATGTTAGGCCACCAATAGAGTTTCTTTAAGTCATGGTACATCTTATCAGAACCCGGGTGAATAGAATATTTGGATATATGAGACTCGTGCATGATTAAGTCTCTTAAACCGCCAAAAAGTGGTAACCAGCTTCGGTTTTTTATACAGCGAGTTCCATCAGGACGAATTTCAAATGATTTATCCATTCCTCATAGGTTCTTGTTTCTGACATTTTCTTCTTTGAGGGCTTCATTTTGGGCTTCGAGGATTTGAAATGGTAATTTTGGATGAACGGTTAAGATTAATGCTCCAACTCGAAGGGGTTTGATTCGTTTCTTTCGACTTAAGGCATCTGCCACAACATTTGCCTTTCCAGGATGATAACAAATTTCACAATCATAATCTACGAGTAGTTCTAACCATCGGCGTTGCCTTATATTCAATTCTTTTTGACAAAGAATATGTTGAAGGCTCTTGTGATCAGTGAAAACTGTACAGTTTGTACCGTATAGATAGTGTCTCCAGATTTTAAGAGCGAATATTACTGCTCCTAATTCGAGATCATGAGTGGTATAGTTTTCTTCATGAGGTTTGAGTTGTCGAGATGCATAATCAATGACTTTTTCTCGTTGCATTAGTACAGCTCCTAATCCTTGATGAGATGCATCACAGTAAACGACAAAATTATCGTTTCCTTCTGGTAATACTAAGATTGGTGCTTCATAGAGTTTTTGTTTAAGGAGTTGAAAAGATGATTCTTGTTCTTCGCCCCAGATATAACACTTATTTTTCTGGGTTAATTTAGTCAAAGGCTTTGCAATCTTTGAAAGACCTTAGATAAATCTTTAATAATAGCCGGCGAGTCCTAAGAATTGGCGTACTTCTGTGGGTGTAGTGAGGGATGTCTAATTTTTAACGGCTTCGATTTTGGCAGGGTCAACATGAAGTCCTTGATTATCGATGAGATGACTAAGAAATTGCACGATATGTATCCAGAAATCACATTTAGAGAAATTGGCATACAATTTCTCTTTTCGGAGTAATTCTAAGATTATTCTGAGATGACTTGCATGTTCTTCTTCGTTGCGAGAATAGATAAGAATATCATCGATGAATACAATTACAAACTTATCTAGATAAGGTTTACAAACACGATTCATGAGATCCATGAATACAACAGGTGCATTTGTTAAACCAAATGGCATGACTTGAAATTCATAGTATCTGTATCTAATAAGTTGATCGAATAAGTCATCAATTTTTGAGTGAACTCTTGAACCTTGAAGTCAATTTTTGAGTAAACGCTTGAACCTTGAAGTTGATCGAATAAGTCATCGATCCTGGGCCTTGAACTTGAAATTCATAGTATCTGTATCTAATAAGTTGATCGAATAAGTCATCAATTTTTGAGTGAACTCTTGAACCTTGAAGTCAATTTTTGAGTAAACGCTTGAACCTTGAAGGTGAGTTCATATATAACTGATAGATTGTACATCATCTAACTTAATAGATGGATATTTACATTTATGAAAATTATGGGTTGTTATAGTTTAAAATATGAATAAGTTTTACATTGATCAAATTTAAAAGATACAAAAGTTAAAATGCGGAAGCTTAAATAAGTTCAACAACGGTATTAAAGACATAGATAAATTTTTGGTAAACCGGTCCGGGAAAATAGACTTCACATAAGTCAAGCAACGACATCCATGCTAAGCACCTGAGAAAAACATGCTTAAAACGTCAACATAAAGTTGGTGAATTCATAGGTTTTGTTCAAAACGTTACTCTAATGTGGACCACAGGTTTTTTCAAAAATGTATGCGACTGGTATAGGGGTACAACTTCACATAAGAGGACTTTACATATGGCAATAAGCTACATGACTCTGAAGCTAATACTGATAAGATTAGAATGTATAGTGCTATAAAGGCTTGCCCTTCAGGTGTCCGACCAAAGACCACCTAACTAGTTTCGACATGACATATATCCGTTAGTCCTTGGCAAACTCGGACTAGTAAGTGCTTCTTACCCGGATAGGGATAATTAGTCCCAATAGATCTATTTATTCACTCGCGCTCACTTAACCAGCCAGTCGGTTAAAGGTGATTAAGTTCTATGGATAATTTGGCAATGGGTCTATACGCTACTTAAGCTCAGGTAAGCGGAATTTCTCACGTATAGTTTGACTTGTGGTTCCAGTTTAAAAATGACAAGCATTGTTTCTCACCCATGTTATAAACAATTATTTCAAAAACAATTTAAAAGTGGGGCTATGCAACTTACCTTGATTGGTGAATCAAGAAGAATAGTATAGAATATAATCACACGAATGCGTAACTACATGGTTCGTATACGTCTATACTATGAAATGTGGTTTGGGTTTATATCAGAGTAGCGCAGACCGTGCGGATATATGATTAAGCATTTACTAGTGTACTTTTGTTAATATATTTACAATAAAGTTTACGCTTGTGATGTTTAATAGTTAAAATTTTGTAAGTATTTGGGTATTTTATTGGTCGGAGATTTGTTGTTTGTTTGATTGTTTGGGCTGTGGTTTAATTGTTGTTTTTGTCGTGTGGGTGTTTTTGTGACGTGTTACCACCCCCCATATATATATAATATTTATTATATACATACATTGTTTGGCACATTATTAAATTCCTATTTATCTAGTTTTATCATGTGCATTTTCTAATATTTACTAAGTATAATATTTTATAAAATTTTTGGCATGACCCGTTCGTGTTTAAACGTTTTCCAAAGTCGTAGACTTTTATAAAAATCATTTTCAAATAACTTTCAATCCTCTTTTCATATCTACAAACTATACATCGTCAAAACCCTTTTACTATTTAATCAAAAGACTATTTGAACCCTTATTGGGCTTTTAGGCCCAATAAGCCTAGTTTTATTACTCGACACGTCCAACGTTTAAAATAAGTTAAACGTATAGCGTCTAAGTCGTACACTATTAAATAAGCTATTCATCAACTTATCCAATAAGCTACATCGTAGCTTTACGCCTTGGTGTATTGTATTTATGTTGGGCCTTGGCCCGTTAAGTCCAAAAATGTAGTTTTACTTATCCATATAGTCCGATAAGCAAAACATTAAATAATAAACACGCGACTTAATAATAAGCTATCAATAAGCTCACAATAAGTCAAACCATAATAAGTCGAACCACATAAGCTCAAGAATAAGCTCGTGGCATTGGTCTTGTATGTGGGACGCGGCTAAAAGCCCAAGGAAAACATATTCGGGCTTATTTATTAAGCCGGATAATTTTACCATTTGTCCTTTCAAGATAAGCTAGAAAATAAGCTAATAAATATAAGCCAAAACAAAATTAGCTAAATAATCACTTCTTCTTTCTTTCCTTATTTGGGCCGAACCAAATATAAGCCCATTAAGCTCAAAATAATCAAATAAGCTTTTCCAAAAGCTTATTAACATAAGCCGAATATAATAAGCTATAACATACCATTTTTATTATACAAAAATAACCATGATCACAAAACTATACATCTCTTATATTTTCTTTTTTTATTTTCGAACCCTAGACACAACCTTTTAAGGTTTATGTAGTTTTAAAATCTTTGTTTTTACAAAATAAGTTGTACAACTAGTATGTATGCATCAAGATGATTATGAAAGTACAAGTTATTAAAAGATTTGAAGACTTCCAAAGTTTGAAGGTTTTTAGAAGGATAAACAAGACTAATACAACCCAAATGTTGTTTAACAAATACCCGAATGATACAAATGATCAAACCTTCAACAAATATTCAAGAGTGTTTGATCAAAGATGAAAAGTTTTTGGATTTATATATGTGTGTGTGTTTTTTTCGTAGACTAGGAAGACAAGAGAGCAAAAGAAAACTCAAATGCTAAGTGTGTGTGAAATATGAATGAAAAATGGGAAGTAACATGGTATATATATGCAAAGTTTGCTTCACACACTAAAAGTGTGTTTGTGTATGTGCCATGGGATAAGACAAGGAGGGAGAGGGGACCAAAATGATCTCCCAGTCGTAATGGTTCTAGGACAAAAATGATAGTTGTATCTTGTCCTATTGTTTTTGAAATTTAACTTGGCCTCCAAGGTTCATATGGGGTGTTTGTTTGGACAAACAAGACAAAGAGAGGAGGGGGGACCAAATGGTTTTCAATAATTTAAGAAGCTAGTGCTCCTTGTTTGATTTAATTTCTAAGCCTTCCATGCATATGCTTACATTTTAAATAAAACACGATTCATGCAAGTAACGAAACGAATAACGATATCTCTAAAAATTATGAAATTTTAAATATTGCTTTAAAATATAAAAAACATGGCTATTGCCAAAATACTACAATGTTTGTTGTCCCGGTTCACTCCCGACGATGATTCTCAGATAAATAGCGAGAAAGCTTCTCGGTTAAACGAAAAAGTTAAACGAAACTTTAAAAATTCAAATTAGCGACCGGTAACGGCTAAATTAATGAACGGAAATTTACGGGGTGTCACATCCTTTCCCCGTTAAAAGAGCTTTTTCCTTAAAGCTTACGATGTAGCACCTGCCATAGGCGCATAAATTGGGAAAAGATGAGGGTACTTCTTTTGCATTTGATCTTCACGCTCCCAGGTGAACTCAGGACCTCTCTTAGAGTTCCAGCGTACTTTGACAATCGGAATACGACTATGCTTTAGACGTTTGACCTCTAGTCCATGATCTCGACAGGTTCTTCGATGAAGTGGAGTTTGTCATCGATTTGGATTTCATCCAACGGTATAGAAAAAGGTTCATTAACCATGCACTTATTCAAATTTGAGACGTGAAACGTACTATGAACTCTACTCAACTGCTCTGGGAGTTCAAGTCGGTAGATAACGGTTCCTACTTTGTCTATGATCTTAAAAGGTCTAATATAACGAGGGTTCAGCTTTCCCCGTTTGCCAAAGCGTATCACCCTTTTCTATGGTGACACTTTCAGCATGACCTTATCTCCTATTTGAAACTTAAGGGGTTTTCGTCTTACGTCGGCATAACTCTTTTAACAATCGCGGGCAGCTTGGACACGGTTCTTGATTTGAATGATCTTTTCAGTCGTCTCGTGGATGATCTCTGGTCTAGCGAGCTGTCTATCTCCAACTTCAGTCCATCAGATAGGTGATCGACACTTACGCCCATACAACGCCTCAAATGGAGTAGCCTTAATGTTGGTATGGTAACTGTTGTTGTACGAAAACTCTACCAACGGTAAATGTCTATCCCAACCTTTTCCAAAGTCGAGTACACATGCACGTAACATGTCCTCCAATGTTTAAATGGTTCTCTCACTCTGACCATCGGTTTGAGGATGGTAAGCCATACTCATATCCAATCGAGTACCTAATGCTTTATTAAGAGTCTTCTAAAAATGTGAAGTAAATTCCCATCACGATCAGAGATGATCGAAACTGGCACTCCATGCCTTGAGACTACTTCCTTCAAGTACTGTCTCATCAACTTCTCTAACGTGTCATCTTCTCGCATAGGCAAGAAATGAGCAGACTTAGTGAGACGATCAACGATTACCCAAATCGTGTCTTGACCGGTTTCCGTCTTTGGCAATTTTATGTTCTCCCATTTCCATTGTGGGATTTCTGGTTGAACCAACAAACTAGACGGATTCTGATATTCTATCTTAACCTTGGCACACGTTAAACATTTACTGACATAGGTGGCAATTTCTGCTTTCATGTTGGGCCACCAATACAGCTTCTTCAGGTCTTGGTACATCTTATCTGATCCAGGATGGATGGAATATTTTGACTTATGAGACTCATGCATAATCAAAGCTCTCAGGTCACCAAAACACAGAATGCAACTTTGATTGTTCAAACACAACGTTTCATCAGTACGAGGTTCTAGCTTGTTAATCATGCCATGAAAATCTTTGTTGATGAAGTTCTCTTCTTTCCTGGCTTCCGATTGAGCACTTAAAATCTGCTTAGGAAGGTTTAACCCATAGTCATAATTAAGGCCCTAACTCGTAGCGGATTACTTCTTTCCTTTCGACTCAGGGCATCAGCCACCACGTTCGCCTTTCCTGGGTAATATCGAATCTTACAGTCGTAGTCGTTCAACAACTCTAGCCACCGTCGTTGTCTCGTGTTCAGCTCCTTTTGATCGAGAATGTGTTGCAAACACTTGTGATCAGTGAACACGACGCACTTTGTACCGTACATATAGTGTCTCCACATCTTCAAAGCAAACACTATTGCACCAAGCTCTAGGTCGTGTGTGGTATAGTTCTTCTCGTAAACCTTAAGTTTGCGGGATGCGTAAGCTATGACCTTATCCTTTTGCATCAAAACCGCGCCTAACCCTTTATGCGAAGCATCACAATATACCACGAAGTTCTCACTTCCCTCGGGTAAAGCCAAAATCGGCGTACTACACAATTTATGTTTCAACAGCTGAAACGCAGCATCTGCCTTTTCTCCCTAATCAAACTTCACGCTTTTCTGAGTCAACTTCGTCACAGGCCTAGCGATTTTCTAGAAACCTTTGATAAATCATTAGTAGTAACCGGCCAAACCTAGAAATTGACGAATCTCGGTTGGTGTATTGGGTGACGCCCAATCCTTGATTGACTCAATCTTAGCTGGATCAACGTGAATACCTTCTCTATCAATCACGTGGCCAAGAAATTATACCTTCAACAGCCAAAATTCGCACTTTGAAAACTTGGCGTACAACTCATCCTTCTTAAGTAACCTCAGAATTAACTTAAGGTGCCCTTTATGCTCCTTTCTACTCTTGGAATAGATCAAAATATCATCGATGAACACAATCACGAATCTATCCAGATACGGTTTGCACACCCGATTCATCAAATCCATGAATACTGTCGGTGCGTTAGTCAAACCAAACGACATTACTTGGAACTCGTAGTGACCATAGCGAGTCCTAAATGCATTCTTGGGAATGTCTTCCTCACGAACTCTGAGTTGGTGATAACCAGATCTTAGGTCGATCTTAGAGTAGACTCTTGACCCTTGTAGTTGATCAAACAAGTCATCGATTCTCGAAAATAGGTATCGGTTCTTCACAGTAAGCCCGTTTAGTTTATGGTAGTCGATACATATCCAAAAAGATCCATCTTTTTTTTTACAAACAAAACCGGAGCTCCTCAGGGTGAGGAACTGGGTCTTATATATCCTCTGTCAGAAAGTTCTTGTAACTGAGTGGATAACTCTTGCAGTTTGGCTGGTGCTAATCGGTACAGGGCTCGTGCTACAGGTGCAGCACCAAGGACTAAGTCGATTTCAAATTCAACTTATCGAGCAGGCGGTAGCCCTGGAAAGACTTCCTGAAATTCATGTACGATTGGCAAGTCATTAAGCCGCTTCTCTTTTGACTGGTCCTCAGTCTTCTTGGATGTAACTTGCGCTAGATAAACTTGACATCCCTTCTGTATATACTTATGGGTCTTCGTACATGATATGGTATTCAGCTTTGACTTACTTCCACCGTCCAATCATCACCTCGAACTATCAATACTTCATCTCCAAAAGGTATACAGATGACCTTCTCATCACAAACGATTACCGCGTGGTACTTCACCAACCAATCCATACCGATGATGACGTCAAAACTACCAAGTTTTACGGGTATTAGACCTATGTCGAATGGATGACCTAATAATCCTAACGTACAACCTCTAAGGACAACATTTGTTTCTAAAATTCTTACATCAACAAGTTCTATGGCATAACTAGTGTCTAAAGTGGATGGTGTAACATCAAGCAAAGCACTAAAGGTAGACGACAAAAAACTCCTATCGTCTCTCGAATCAAATAACATAGAAGCATAACAGTTATTGAGAAGGAACGTACCTGTGACAACGTTGGAATCGAGTTTTTCTCCTCCTCCTCCAATAGCGTAAGCCTTTGCCGTAGCCTCATTACTTTCAGTCTGGTTTCCAGTCTTGTTTCCATTCTTGTTTCTAGTCTTGTTTCCACGGTTCTGATTTCTCAACTTAGGATAATCTTTCCAAAAATGTCATGGCCTTCCACATTCATAACAAACAATACCCGGTTGATTACCAACTGGGGCTCTCTGAGTGTTTGGAGTAACTATAGTCATACAATCCCTAGTTATATGACTGACTCTCTTACAGTTTCCACATCTCACAGTACACGGCCCTGAATGGTGCAACTTACACTTGTTACAGTAGGGAAGAGATCCAGCATACCCCTTTTTCTTATTGTTCCCAGTCGTATAAGCTCTTGCCACATTCTGGCCTCCAACATTTTGTCGCTTGAAAACTTGTTGTTGCCCCCGATTGTCTCCCGGGTTGTTATCCAACCTTCTCTTGTTTTTAGCACTTCTAGTATGTCCCTTCAGCTTTTGATCCATTAAGTTGTTGGCAATACGTATTGCATCTTGAAGTTTAGTGGGTTCAACAGCGATTACATTCCCCTGAATATTGTCAGGCAACCCTCTAACGAATCTCTCAACTTTGTCCTCCTTATTTGGGACCATTCTAGTACACAACAACACCAATTCCTAAAATCTTCTGGTATAAGTAGTTAAGTCATTTCCCTTCATAACAAAATTCCACAACTCGGTCTCCATCTTCTGGATCTCGTTTCTTGGATAATACACTTTTGTCATCAACTTTATAAGTTCTGCCCAACTCATGGCATAGGCGGCCTCAATCCCAATTGTTCTCTTATAGGAGTTCCACCATGTCAATGCACTGTTTAAAAGCGTGCACAAAGCATACTTCACTCGGTACCTCTCTGGACAGTTGCTAATGTGGAATACCGTTTCCATCTTCTCAAACCAATGAGTTAACCCAATAACTCCTTCTATTTCATTAAAGCTAAGTGGCTAGTACTTCAGGAAGTCTTGATATGTGCACTCTCGAGCAGGCATAAATCCTCCGAAGTTATAGCCATTTCCTCCTTTGTTCCCATTACCATTTACATTTCCTCCATTTCTATTTCCTCTATTTCCATTTCCTTCATTTCCATTTCCTCCATTTCCATTTACTTCCTCTTGACCACCCCCATCTCTCATAAGGGGTTCAAGGTTCCTGGCAGTGGTACGAGCTCCCAACGCTCCTGCCATTTGGCGATCAATCTGCTCGTTAATTCCTTCACGTGTCCTTGATGCTCTAGATCGGGTGTTAGGCATTGTCCTACAGCATTACAATACACAACACGATGAAATTCCGTGGCGGTACGATATTATTAACGGGGTTCAAATAAAATAACAAGTATTATTATACGGAAATACAAAATCATAACAACTTCATGATAATGCCACGATTTAGTAATAATGCAATATGCAATAAGCAAAATAAAATATATCATTAAGTTAAGAATATCGAACATGGAATGGTAACATTAGATTTCATATCATCAATACTAATGGTTACAACATGGTTCCAAAATATAGGATTTACAAATCCCTAATAACTAGCTACTACTAGGTGCTATAGGTCCACACTAAGATACTCAAGAAATAATCTAAGAACGGTATCCCAAATGCCTCTTGGTATAATCCTCAAGCCTAGCAATCCTCATACAATCGTAAAATCTAAAACGCCGAATCTGTCTCATCTCCCTCTGAACACGTAACTCCTTACGCTGTGACCGGGAAACTCTCTGACTCGCAACATCCATCATGTCTCTAAGTCTTATATTATCCTGCTCCAGCTCTCGAATCCTCTCCGACATATCAACACTCTGCTGTCCTGTCGCTACGATCCCGTGTCCCTGATCCCTTTGGACACTCCCAATAACTTGAACATAACAAACTGGAATCTCCTTAGTATGATCATGAAACCTCTAAACTAAATCTCCCAATGTCTCAAACGTGACCTCTACAGCTCCCTCCTGAGCAGGCTCAGGAATATCCTCAGCTACCACTAGGTGAGTAACTCTATCCACTCTAACCTCAACTGGGCCTCTCATACTTGTCTTAATCTCGTCTCGATCAATAGCCTCAACTACAACACTAGCATCAATCCCTCTATCTCTAAGAGCATCCGCATAAGTGATACACTCATCAATCTCTGCCTGAATCTCGGGGTTAATATCAATCCCATCACTCCTCACAACATCAACATCCATCTCTAAATCTGTCCCTCTATGCCTAGATGACTCAGAACTCTCATCCTCAAAGTCAACTCCCAATCTAGCCTCTTTAGGTACATATGGCTCAAAACTATCCTTCGAATAACCCTTTAAATCCGTAGCTGCCTCAGGACTCCTAATCCTCTTAGGTGATGGTAAAAGATTAGCACGTGCATAAGATAATGCTCCAAGGGTAGGTGAAGATAATGGTACAGATGCAGAAGGGGATCTACTCCTCTTACGAGAAGGGCCCACAGAAGAAGAATCATGAGATGGTCTCTCAGAAATAGCAGCAGATGAACGATAAATACTCGGTACCAATGAACATAAATGATGACTAGGTCTCATACCCGATGATGGTGTGGGTGATGAATGATCAAAAGATGAACGACTAGACGCAGAATCAGATAAAGCATCCGCAAAAGAATCCGAAAAAGTATCTGATGATGAACTCGATGATGAATCCCTCAAAGAATCATCTAAAGAAAAATGATCTGAAGAAGAGTAATCAACTAAATGTCTCATAGCAAGATGATGAGTAGGTAATGGTCCAACCTTCTTCCTCAGAGTCATCATGTGTACCGGCCTATTAAGATAGTAGCGGTACGGTCGACCATGATGAATAGGCTGTCCAGGTGCAAGAATCATTACTCAACGTTAAAGTGCACCAGATGCAACAGGTGATCTCTGAGTAGAAAGGATAGTCTCAGTGAATGGTATACCATGGGTAGGTGATGGTGGTGTATCAGGTGTATCACTATTTGAAGAATCATCGGTCGATGAAAGAAATGGTGAAGTAGCTGGTAGTGGTGGTATATGATCTGATGACGGATCCTCAGATGGATCAAACTCCGTATCAGATACGGGTGGATAATCAGGTGATGAGGGTGTATAATGAGGTGATGGTGGTATAGTAGGTGAAACAGTAGGTATCGGTGTGGTATCAATATGGGTAGTGGGTGGAATCACAGAAAGTGTAGTATCAAGGATAATGGTAGGGATAGTACCAAAAAGATAACTCATCCAGTAGATGTCCCCACACTCTCCTCAGACGAATCTGATGAAACTGAAATAACAGAGATAGCCATGACCTGCACAAGCAAAAGTTTATATAAATATCCTTTATACCAACCATGCATGATGCGGAAAAGAATGATCAAATGGGTTAATAAACGAATAAATGAATGGGTAAATGAATGCATAGATAAATGGGTGAATGAATAAACCATCGGATGAAGTACTGCAAAACGAATGCAATATATAGTAATATTAGTTATATTTAATATTTAATTACATAGTACATATACATATTACGTATATGTAAAATCACGTAAGGCACATATAATCACATAGGATCACATACTGGTTATAGTCCAGACCTAGTTAATAATACCTGGTTCTCTATAACCTGGCTCTGATACCAATCTGTCACACCCCCAAATAGGGTCCCGTCCGATTTAGTGTCCGGGGGCGTGACCTCTAAGGGTATGTTTGAAAAATAACACCGTTGCATAAGTTTAAAATATGAATAAGTTTTACATTGATCAAATTTAAAAGATACAAAAGTTAAAATGCGGAAGCTTAAATAAGTTCAACAACGGTATTAAAGACATAGATAAATTTCTGGTAAACCGGTCCGGGCAAATAGACTTCACATAAGTCAAGCAACGACATCCATGCTAAGCACCTGAGAAAAACATGCTTAAAACGTCAACATAAAGTTGGTGAATTCATAGGTTTTGTTCAAACGTAATTAATGTGGACCACAAGGTTATCAAAACGTATGCGACAGTTATAGGAGGTACAACTTCACATAAAGAGGCATTTACATTGCACTAAGCTCATGACACTGAAGCTAATACTGAAAGATAGCATGTATAGTGCTATAAAGGCTTGCCCTTCAGGTGTCCGACCAAAGACCACCTAACTAGTTTCGACATGACATATATCCGTTAGTCCTTGGCAAACTCGGACTAGTAAGTGCTTCTTACCCGGATAGGGATAATTAGTCCCAATAGATCTATTTATTCACTCGCGCTCACTTAACCAGCCAGTCGGTTAAAGGTGATTAACAGTTCATGATAATTTGGGCAATAGTGGTCTAAACGCTACTTAGGCAACACGTAAACGGGGAATTTCTCACGTATAGTACTTGTGTCCAGTTTTAAAAGCAAGCAATGTTTCTCACCCCAAGTTATAAAACAATTATTCAAAAACAATTAAAAGTGGGGCTATGAACTTACCTTGATTGGTGAATCAAAGAAGAATAGTCTAGAATAAAATCACACGATAGCAAACAATGGTTCATAACGACAACCTATGAAATGAAGGTTTGGTTTAATATCAGAGTAGCGAAGAAGTGCGGATAATGCATAAGCATATACTAGTGTACTTTTGTTAATATATTTCCAAAAATTAACGCTTGTGATCGTATAATAGTTAAAATGTTTTTGTAAGTAAATTGAGTAAATAATAGTACGTATATTAATATTATATATATATATATAAATGTCTGAGTAAAAAATATATATTATATATATTTATATATATATATACACATTGTTTGGCACATTATTAAATTCCCATTTATCTAGTTTTATCATGTGCGTTTTTTAATATTTACTAAGTATAATATTTTATAAAAATTTCGGCATGACCCGTTCGTGTTTATACGTTTTCCAAAGTCGTAGACTTTTATAAAAAGCATTTTCAAATAACTTTCAATCCTCTTTTCATATCTACAAACTATACATCGTCAAAACCCTTTTACTATTTAATCAAAAGACTATTTGAACCCTTATTGGGCTTTTAGGCCCAATAAGCCTAATTTTATTACTCGACACGTCCAACGTTCAAAATAAGTTAAACGTATAGCGTCTAAGTCGTACACTATTAAATAAGCTATTCATCAACTTATCAAATAAGCTACATCGTAGCTTTACGCCTTGGTGTATTGTATTTATGTTGGGTCTTGGCCCGTTAAGTCCAAAAATGTAGTTTTACTTATCCATATAGTCCGATAAGCAAAACATTAAATAATAAACACGCGACTTAATAATAAGCTATCAATAAGCTCACAATAAGTCAAACCATAATAAGTCAAACCACATAAGCTCAAGAATAAGCTCGTGGCATTGGTCTTGTATGTGGGACGCGACTAAAAGCCCAAGCAAAATATATTCGGGCTTATTTATTAAGCTGGATAATTTTACCATTTGTCCTTTCAAGATAAGGTAGAAAATAAGCTAATAAATATAAGCCAAAACAAAATTAGCTAAACAATCACTTCTTCTTTCTTTCCTTATTTGGGCTGAACCAAATATAAGCTCATTAAGCTCAAAATAATCAAATAAGCTTTTCCAAAAGCTTATTAACATAAGCCGAATATAATAAGCTATAACATACCATTTTTATTATATAAAAATAACCATGATCACAAAACTATACATCTCTCATATTTTCTTTTTTTATTTTCGAACCCTAGACACAACCTTTTAAGGTTTATGTAGTTTTAAAATCTTTGTTTTTACAAAATAAGTTGTACAACTAGTATGTATGCATCAAGATGATTATGAAAGTACAAGTTATTAAAAGATTTGAAGACTTACAAAGTTTGAAGGTTTTTAGAAGGATGAACAAGACTAATACAACCCAAATGTTGTTTAACAAATACCTAGATGATACAAATGATCAAACCTTCAACAAATCTTCAAGAGTGCTTGATCAAAGATGAAAAGTTTTTGGATTTATATATGTATGTGTGTTTTTTTCGTGGACTAGGAAGACAAGAGAGCAAAAGAAAACTCAAATGCTAAGTGTGTGTGAAATATGAATGAAAAATGGGAAGTAACATGGTATATATATGCAAAGTTTGCTTCACACACTAAAAGTGTGTTTATGTGTTTGCCATGGGATAAGACAAGGAGGGAGAGGGGACCAAAATGATCTCCTAATCGCAATGGTTCTAGGACAAAAATGATAGTTGTATCTTGTCCTATTGTTTTTGAAATTCAACTTGGCCTCCAAGGTTCACATGGGGTGTTTGTTTAGACGAACAAGACAAAGAGAGGGGGGGACCAAATGGTTTTTAATAATTTAAGAAGCTAGTGCTTCTTGTTTGATTTAATTTCCAAGCCTTCCATGCATATGCTTACATTTTAAATAAAACATGATTCACGCAAGTAACGAAACGAATAACGGTATCACCAAAAATTATGAAATTTTAATTTTTGCCTTAAAATATAGAAACATGGCTATTGCCAAAATACCAAGGTTATAAATAGCGTGAAGCGTGGCGTAGCGGCATAGCCAAGCCTCAAGCTTTAGCGTGAGGCGTTGCGTCATAGCGTTTTTAAGGCGTGACTCAAGGCGGCAAAAAATATTTATAGAGTGGTCAATATTAGTTAGCTACTAGGCTTAAAATTGAGTAACGGAGTTACTAAGCCCGAATCCCATACAACCCAAAGCATAAATACTTGTAAATAAGCTCAAATCCATGAAATTTTTTAAAGCTTCAAAAAAAATCACGCTATAGCGCGCTATAGCCCGCTTTATGGCGCCTTATTGCACGCCACGCCTCAAGATGACGCCTTGGCCTGTTTCGTAACGTGGAGGCCACGCCTCGCGCTATGGCGCCGCTATAGCGCGCTATTTAGAACCCTGCAAAACAATACAACGTTTGGTGTCCTGGTTCACTTCCGGCGATGATTCACAGATAAATAGCGGGGAAACTTCCCGGTTAAACCTAAAAGTTAAACGAAACTTTAAAAATTCAAATTAGCGACCGGTAACGGCTAAATTAATGAACGGAAATTTACGGGGTGTCATAAAGGATAAGTGCACTGAAACGTACACTCTCCTTTGTCGTTCGGGTCCGAGTTGCAATCTGAGAATGATTACAAGTCATAAAGAAAAATAGAAATGACATGTTTTAAAAGTGTGGAAAACTAGAAGGGGGGTTGAATAGTTTACCGCTTTTTAATTTAATGTTTAGTTTGATTGTAAAACGTTAGATTCGACTTTATGAGAATTCACAATGTGCACAATATGAACAATATAACTAATCAAATAAGTAATGATAAGATATAAAATAAGTATGCAAGATAAGAGATAAGAGATGGAAAGATCAAACCACAACACGAGGATTTATAGTGGTTTCCGGTAACGATAGCACTCTTTGCCCTACTCCACTATCAGAAGCACCAAAACTCGGAGAGTTTTATTCACTATAGTCAACAATCCCATTTAGCGGAGAAAACCAGTACACGAATTTGCTTACACACTATTTCGACAGCTAAGCGAATGTCAAGTTTAAATCTAGCGAGAAACCATTCTATCACAAATATCAACCACGTTCACAACAATTCACTACTTGGCTTCACCACACACCTTTTTCTTCACTTCACGACTTCACTTCACTTCACAACTTCTTTACCCTTCACAACTTTTCTACACTCCTCTTCACAACTTCACTTCAACTAAACACTACCTTGATCACACCAATCTAACACTACTTACTAAGATCACCTCGATCTAACTATACTTACAATGATCACCACAATCTACTTAATATACACAACTACGATACACACCTTCACAATATACACAAATGATTTACAAGATATGATACAATTGCAACAAGGTTGCAAGGACACACACTAAGCTATAATACTTCTTCACTTGATGGTAGGAAGTATTCTTCTCTTGCACTTGAAGATCAAAGCTTGAATCACTTGGAAACAAAGCTTTATGATTAAATGATCAAAGGAAAGAAAGGAGAGTATAAACTGATTTAGAACAGAAAGAAAGTGTGTGCAAAAGGTGAGAAAACTGGAAGTGGAAATAGGTCCAGTATTTATAGGCCCAGCTTGAGCTGGATTTTTGTTGGGCGGTCCCTTATTAGGTGCCTGTTCCCCTTTAATTTTAAGGGGGCCACCCAGCCTAGACGCTCCCTTTTTTGTCTTTTTTGGGGGAGGTGTTTTCTGGAACATTTCTAGTCGTTTTTGGGTAGAAAATTTGAATTCAAAATATTTATTTGAAAAAAACATTTCTTTTAAATCTAAAAATATTTTTGTAAAAGATATAAAATGTTTGTGTCATTTTTATAAAAAGTGTGAGGTTAAATAAAAAATCCTTTTGATTTAAAAATCATTTAAGCATTTATTTATTCATACCTTTAAGTGATTAAATTTTCGAAATAAAAATTTACTACTAATTACTTGTTTGTATTTAATTTTACACTTAATGTTTTTACATTTTGTGATTATCAAAACATGGAGAGGTTGAAAAATATTAATAACGTTTTAAGCATTATTTCTATCAACAATCTCCCTCTTTTTGATGATTACAAAATCTAAATTCATTAAATGAAAAAAAAGTAATTTTTTTAAAACAAGTATTTAGTGAGTTTTATTTCTATTTCTCCCCTTTTTTGTAGAATCAAAAAGGCTTCGTCGATGAATATGCGTAAAATCGACGGAATAAATGCTCCCCTTGATGTGTATTCCCCCTCGTTCGAGGGCACCAAGAAATCGAGTTATGGTAACTTTGCTACAAAAACCAGTTAGAGGAACAACACGACGTTTCTAAACATTATAGCAAAGAAAGTAAAATGCAAGATATTAAACCAAAGAAAAAATGACCACTTTACCTGCATAATACCAAGCTCATTCATTAAAATAGAAAACTGTGTAATTAAAAACACAATATGCATACTTCAACATCAAGTAGAAATAATATGCTTGAAGCATATTAGTACAACATACATAAAATTTAAACTACAAAGATCTTAATATTCCTAGATTATTAGACTTGCTTGCAAAAGGAGTGGGTTGGACATTTATTAGAAAGCGAGAAGAAATAAGCATGTAATATGCTTAGTTGGTTGTTGGTGGAGAGTTTGGAGCGGAGGTGGGTGTTTGAGGGTAGTCTCGGTGGACCTGAGGTGGTGGTTATGGTCGAGTGAGAAGAAATTCAATCCAATTGATATCTTCACTCAAGGTGAGGAATTGTTTTTGGGTAAAGATGCAACAAGGACAAGTTTGGAGAGTAAGGAGATGCGGAAGTGTTATGTTGTGAGAGGTACATGGCTAGGAGATTTGATAAGTCTTGAAGTTGGTTAATGTCATTTATGAGCATTTCTCTACTTGGAGAAGGAGGAAGTGGAGGTTGTGAGTGGTTGTCACCTTAAGGTGAGAGAGGAGTTTGAGCATGAAGCCCACTAGCAACATGTGGATTGACAAGTAAGTGAGGAAATAGGGTTTGAGATTAATTGACACTTTGTGGTGGAGAGGGAGTGTGTCCAACATTAGTGTTGCAAGAATCACCAAGTGGAAGTGAGTGAGATAGTAGCGAATCATGGTGTGTTTGAGTGGTAGGAGAGTTCTCTTGAGATGGTTGATTTTGATTGAGATGAGATTGTGGTTTGGAAATTTGAGTGGGTAAGTTAACATCATCCGTATTTGATGTGTGACAAGAGTTCAAATTCTTTCTCCAAATGGGTCTTACGGATATTTTGGCAACCTTTGAAGGTTTGGGTGAAGGATTGTGAGGGGAAGACATTAGAGAAGACAAGATGAGTGTAGAAAATGTGTTGAGGATGAGGGTTGATTTATACTAGGAGAATGGTGTAATTAAGGAAAGATAGACATTATTGGAAAGTCAATCCAAGGGATTTTGGTGAGTTCAGGGAAAATATAGCTAAGTCTAGGTGAAAGAGGGTCAAAGAGCAAAAAGAAACAGTAAAAATCGTGTCTCAGGTGGCCGGTACCCTTAATTGTATGGCCGATCCCTTTAATTTTAAAGAGACCGCCCGTTTGATTTAAGGGGGCCGCTACCTGGAAAGTCCAGAAAGTCTAGATTTTTGTTTTGCTTCAAGAAATGGTAAAAGGGTGGTCTGTTTTGTGGCCATTTTGCAACAAGTCCTAGTTTTTATGGTAACTAAGACTACAACATTTAGCAAGCAAGAGAAAGCAGCAAAGTCTAATTTTGTTTTAAGCATGATCAAGTCTAAGGGCATTTAGCAAGTAATAACATGTAGACAAGCATGCAAAAAAGGTAAAATAAAGTCTTTAATAGAAACCATATTATATAAATAGTTTTAATACTCCAAATAGTTGTAATGCTTTTAAGATTTCTTAGACAAACCCTATGTGTTGTAAACGCATTTAAATAAGACTTGCGTTTGCATTTATAAACCTAATGTGTGCCTATATGTAACAAATATAGAGTAAAGATTATTTCGACTCTAAGAAAAAAAACCTAAGAAATAATCCAAGTGCTCCTTGATTTAATGTTGCTCAATCAAAATTGTCAATATATATATTGGATTATATATTTTGGCAACAAATGCGAGATCATTATGCATGATTTGAAAAATGTTTTGAGCATATATCAACAATGTATGAAAATAGATTTTTCAGGTACTTCTTTTGTTAGTGTGAGAAGGATTTGTTTAAAGTGTTTAGGATTAATATATACATATATTAAGTAGAAAATCTTAAGCCTTGACTAAACCAAGGTTACGTAATTTTGTATATAAATTATCCTTTTGATAAGTTTCCAATTTTTGATTTTGTGCAAAATAGAATCCTAGACTCAGATTTGAAAAAAAAATTACCTACTTTCAGATGGTCGGTCCCCTTAAATACGTAGCCGACCCCTTTAATTTTAAGGGGACCGCCCGTTAAGAATTAAGGGGGGGCGCCCATCTAACGAATATTTTTTCCTAATTTTTCGATTTTGGCATTTTAATTTTGTTTGTAGCTCATTGTTCTTGTTTACTTTTAAGTACCTTATCAATCTTTTATAGTAACGAGACTACTTAATAAGTGTTTAATCAATTTGTTCCATCATTTCTAGACCTAGACATAAGTAATTAAAAGGATCACGTTTAAGGGGTTTAGTTAGGATATCGGTAATGTTAAATTCCGATGAAACCTTTTCTATGGAGATATTTCCTTTTTGAACATTGTCACGAAGGAAATGATGACGAATCTCAATGTGTTTTATACGAGAGTGTTGTACGGGATTCTTACTTAAGTCTATAGCCCCTTTGTTATCATACATTATGGGTATGTCATCTAACCTAATGCCATAATCTACGAGAGCTTGTTTCATCCATAGTGCTTGTTGACATGCCTTTTCGGCGCTTACATATTCGGCTTCGGTAGTGGAAATAGCAAGAGCGGTTTGCTTCTTCGAGAACCAAGATGTTAAACAACATCCCATAAACGTACAAATACCACTAGTGCTCTTTTAGTCCATATAATCTCCCGCATGATTAGAGTCGGCATATACTATGGTTTCTATGCCGGTCCCCTTAGGATACCATAATCCTAAGTACGTAGTGCCTTTAATGTATCAGAAGATACGTTTAACCGCTTCAAGATGAGAGGTTTTGGGATCCTCTTGGAAGCGTGCACAAAGGCAAACACTAAACATGATATCGGGCCTACTTGCCGTTAAGTATAATAAACTCCCTATCATACCTATATATTAGGTATTATCTATGGATTCACCTTCTTCGTCTTTTGTGAGTTTCGTTTTCGTAAATATAGGAGTTTTCATTGGCTTAGAGTCTCTTAATCCAAATTTCTTAAGCATTTATTTTATATATATTGATTGATTAAAGAATATACCATCCTCTAATTGTTTTATTTGTAGTCCTAAGAAAAATTTAGTTCCCCCATCATACTCATTTCAAACTTATCATGCATGATTTTGGCAAAGTCATCACACATCTCTTGACAAGTTGATCTGAATATAATGTCATCGACATATATTTGGACAATGATGAGATTGAGGTCTTTCTTTTTAGTAAAGAGTGTGTTGTCTACCATTCCTATAGTATAATCATGTTTAATAAGAAGGGTTAATACACAAATATGTTACTAAAGTTTTCCAAAATGTTCACCTAAGTTACTAAAGTTTTTTTCGTTACAAATAGGTTACTCAAGTATACGGATTTATCATTTGGGTTACTCAACCTTTAAAACAGTTACTAAAAGGTTACTCAAGTATACAGATTTATTTTTTGGGTTACTGAACCTTTACAAAGAGGCTTATTATTTGGCTTATTTACCCTTAAAAAAATTCACATGTATACTTGAGTAAACTTAAGTAACCTTTTTGTAACCAAAAAACTTTAGTAACTTAGGTGAACATTTGGACAAACTTTAGTAATATTTTTATGTATTAACCCTAATAAGAAAGGCTTTTAAATTGTACCAAGATTTAGGAGCTTGTTTGAGTCCGTAAAGAGCTTTCTTAAGTCTATAGACATGATTAGGTTTTGCGAAGTCAATGAATCCCGGAGGTCCACGTAAACCTCCTTATTGATAAAACCGTTAAGGAATGCACTCTTTACAACCATTTGAAATAATTTGAAGTCTAGTGCGCATGCATAAGCTAACAATATTCTTATGGATTCTAATCTAGCTACGGGTGCATAAGTTTTGTCATAATCAATACCTTCGTGTTGATTTATAAACCTTGGGCAAATAGCTGCTTTGTTTTCTTGTATACGACACCATTTTTGTCAAGCTTATTTCTAAATATCCATTTAGTTCCAATTATGGTCATATCCTTAGGATTAGGAACTAATTCCCAAACATTATTTGATATGAATTGATTTAATTCTTCTTGCATAGCAATTACCCAACTTTCATCTTTTAAAGCTTCATTTATGTTTTTAGGTTCTATGGTTAAAAGAAAGCAAAAGAAATTACTTTTGTCTTGAGCTTGTGATCTAAGGGTTCTTTGATTTAGATTACCTATAACATTTTCTAATGGATGACTTTTAGATTCTCTTATGTTTATAATTTCATTATTTTCTAAAGATTTATCTTCGATATCATTTCCTAAGGTTCTTATTTTACTAACCTTAATAGCATCTTCTTTGACTAAATCTTCATCCTCCAAAGGTGATGTTTTATGCGGTGTGGGAGTTTCATCGAATGTCACATTTAAGGACTCTTCGACTTTCATTGTTTGTTTGTTAAGGATTATGTAGGCTTTACTATTTTGAGAGTATCCTAGGAAGATACCTTCATACGACTTTGGGTCGAATTTGGTGAGGTAATCTTTTGTATTAAGAATGAAGCATTTACTTCCAAATACTTTGAAATAGTTAAGTTTTGGTTTTCTACCTCTTAATAACTTGTATGGAGTTTTTCCTAGAATACGTCTTATGGTGATTCTATTTATTACGTAGGTTAAAGTATCGACCGCATTACACCAAATATTTTATGGAATGGATTATTCATTTAACATAGTTCTACTCATTCTTGTAGAGTGCGGTTCTTTCTTTCTACTACCCCATTTGATTGTAGAGTACGAGGAGCGGAGAAATTGTGAGAAATTCTGTTTAACTCACAATAGTTTCCGAATTGTACTTCATTATCAAAATCCCGACCATAATCCGTTCTAATTGACACTATAGAACATCCTAATTTATTTTGAATCATTTTACTAAATATTTCGAATTCTTCGAATGCTTTGGTTTTTTTCCTAAAAATCTAGTCCATGTATATCGAGAATAGTCATCTACAATTACTAAGGTATAGCGGTTTCCTCCATAACTCTGTACGGCGGATGGGCCAAATAGGTCCATTGTAATAATTCTAAGCATCTAGTTGTTGATACTATATTTTTGGCTTTGTGACTAGCGTGAGTTTGCTTTCCAATTTTGCAAGCGTCACAAAAATGTCGGTCAAATTTAAGCTTAGGTAAATTTCTAACCAATTCCTTAGAAGCTAATGATTGAATTAATTGCATATTCACGTGACCTAATCTGCTATGCCATAAAGTGGAGTTTTCGTCTAAAGTTGCAAAACATATTTTATCTTCCGGTTTATTTCCTAATTTCATCACGTATAGTCCTCTTTTTCTAATTCCTCTACCTATGACCTTTTCGTCTTTGATTATTTCGCTATCGTGTTCGGTAAATATTACTTTACATTTATTATCACATATTTGACCAACACTAAGCAAATTAAATTTTAAATTATCTACGTGGACATTTTCAATAATTAGGGAGTCATGAGAAATCGTACCTTTGCCTATGATGTTACCGCGTAGATTGCTTCTGAAAATGACGTTCCCTCCATTATACGCTTTGTATGTAGAAAACAACTTACGGTTACCTGTCATATGTTTCGAGCATCCACTATCTTTAATCCACTCGTCGGGCTCTAAGTTTATTCCTAAGCATATCTCATTTGATGCTTGAGCTACAAGACAAGTTTCGTCTTTACCCTTTTCTTCCTCATCTTCGCCACTATCACTCCATGCTCCTCCAATAAAAGCTCTTTGATTATTGCTTCTTGGCGACTTTGGACATTCTCCGATGAGATGATTCGGATCTCCACATCTAAAGCATTTTCTTTCACTTTTACCATTTTTGTCATTTCTATTTCTTTGAAATGACTTCCTTTCGTCTCGTGGTTATCTTACAAATCTTCCTCGTCTTTTGAAGAATTTCTTGAATTCTTTTACGGCCATGGCGTATTCTTCGTCTTCACTATCGAAAGTCGAACTATCTTCATCACTTGATTCCTTTTTGGCCTTCAAAGCAAGAGATTTATTTTGTTCTCTTTTTTCTTTGACCATTTCAGAATCTTTCTTTATTATTACTTTACAAATGTTGGTCCCACTTCAACACTTCTATAGATCGAATTCCTTAAGCTTGTTTAAGGTTTAGTTATATTAGATAAATCTAACACAAATATAGTAGAAACTTTGTGTGAATGTATTAAAGATTATACGGAATCTAATTATTAATAAGAAGAATTTTCAATGGAACAGTAAAACACAATATTATTAAGAAAATAATACGAATACTCTCAAAGTATTAGGGTTACAAAACCTTGAAGCTATGATAATTTTAAGATAAATCCTACACAACTATGATAGAAACTTTGTAAAATATATCAAAGATTATGTGAAATCTAATCTTTGATCAATAACAAGAATATGCAATAGAACAGTAATTCTAATGAACACACAAATTAACAAACAAAGCTTCAATATATTAATACGAATACTCTAACTAGTATTAGGGTTACAAAACCTTGAAGCTATAATGATTTTTGTGTTATCCAACTCTATACCCTAGGACCTCCTTTTATACACCAAAGAGTCCTAGTCGATTTATAATATATTTCTAAAACTTAGAATAATCACTATGATCTATTCTATAAATAACTCATACTTATCATGTAAGTAATCTTGATCTCCAATCAATATTTATTCTTTCTTCTGTCTTTATCCATTCTCTTTTGACAGTAGAAACTCTTTCAGCAGTCTTAATCTTTGAGCAGTTGTAACTTTGTACCAGCATCAATAACTCTTAACAAGCAGTAGTAACATAAACCTTAGCAGCACTAACTTCAAGATCATCAAGAAGTCTTTTAATCCCAACAATCCTCCCCTAAACTTGATATTCTTCTTCAAAATCATCAAGTTTCATTTAAAGCTTCATAATTACCAGGAGGATGCTTCCAAACACGTCATTGATTGTTGAGCTGTTTTGTGATGAGCTTGAGAAGCTGATAACACATTTCATTCTAATGATCAGCTTGCAGCTTCTTATTTAGTATATCTGTTATTGTAGCAGGTGTAAGGGGATATCTCTTTTCTACTAGCATATGAATGTGCACATTTTGCTTCCTCAATAAATGTACTCCACATGAATCATATAGCTTCTAATCCAATACTCTGTAATCCTGTTGATTCCTCCATACTTGATCTTCAACATGTGGATCAAACATTGTCTTTAGATCACCCCATAGCACTCTCTCATAGCCCTCTTCTGGCCTTGTTGATCCATTCTTAGCTTTTACCAATTTCCACAGGGTTTTTAAATCTTCCCTGTCAAAGCTTTTGAGCATATGACTGAAGACTAAGTACATCTTTGAACTTCTATCAGCCCTGATTGTCTAGTAATAGGTTTTCTTCCCTTATTTATAGATCTTGTAGTCAACAATGCTTGGAGGCTTATTTGCCAAAGGAATAGCATTAATTGCTACTTCCTCTTTATCAGGAACAACTTCTATTAGTTTTTGAAGCTCTTTTGTTTATTTATCCTCATCCATCTTTTGCTTCTTAATACTTTCTTGTTCCAACTCAGTGCCTGCTCTCTTTGAACTGCTCTCTTGTGCTATCTCTGCTTTAGCTGTTACTTCACTACCTTCCACCAATTCTGTATCCATATCTACAAATGAATTTACCCTCTTCATAGCTTTGTCAAATAACTTCTGAATATCATCAAAGCTTTTGTTCTTCAACTGATTATACTTGTATCCAGCCATATTTTTCAGATAAGTAGACATTGTATTTCTCTTTTGAGCTTTAGTTGGTGGTTTGTTCCTCTCTTCTTGAGCTTTCATTGCTGCAAAGTGCTTCTTTTTTACTTTTAAGAGTTGTACAAACAACTTTGACTTCTCTTCAATACTCAACTCCTCTTGTTCTTCTTCTTGCATTTGTTGAGCCATTTGATAATCAATCAGTCAATTCTTCTTGCTCCTGAGCTTGCAATCTTTGAGCCATTTAAGAATCAGCATCAATCTTAGCCTGAATATATATTCATTCTTCAGTTAAGCAACATTTGCTTATCTTTTTCCCTTGCAAGTGTCTCTCTTCATTAAATTCAGCTTGTAATCTTTAGTTTCTTGTTTCATCAAAATGTTGATCTTTCTTCTTCATCTTCAAAGGTTCTTCCACCCATGATTCCTTTACCCTTGTCTTGAACCTTAACATGTGATGGTTGTTGAGAAGAAACTATTGGTGTAGTTGCTTGTTCCTCTTCATGAATAACAAGCCCTTTAGCCTTGGGTCATGTGCTAGCAGCTTTAACTGTTGTAGCAGTAGTTGTTGTTGTAATTGTACCCTGCTTTGGTTCTTGTAACATAACCTTGTCAGCCTTGGGTTTTGCACTTTTTAAAGCTGCAAGTGCTTGAACTAAAGTAACTTCATCAACACTTAAGTTCACATCTTTAGAAGCAACTCAGATTCACAAACACATCATGATCAACTTCTAGTTTTCAACAATTACTCTCTTTCAAGATCATTTACCCCAAACATATCTTCATCTCTGTGAACATTGTCCAGATAAATGTCTTCTTTAGAATCAATATCATCAATCCTCCTTTGTTTGGATGCATCCTCTTCACCCAAACCTTCATCTTCAGAGGATTCAATCCTAGCTGACAGACCAACCTTGTATAATCTTTTAAGCCCATGAGTTTTTGACCTATTCTTCTTTTCTAGTCTCTTGACCCTCCTTTTCAAACTTATAATCTCCTGAGCTTGAGAGGTCTTAGTTTTCTCCAGATCAATAAGTCTATTTTGCAAGTTGGTACATAATTCCATCAATTCCTTTAGTTTCAGACTATCCTCATCACTTCGAGGTGTGCTAAATCCTGCGACTAGTAAATCATTGGAAGTTTCAGATACATTCTCAAACCCAGTTTGAGCAATAGTATCTCCCATGGTTTCTTGGCGCTTGGGACTACTATCTGAACTAGTTCCTAAGGAACTTGGTTCATTAAGTGTTGCCTTGGATTGGGTCTTATTGATATTACCTCTATCCTACTCTGCATCTAAGCTAGTAGCAGTAGTGACAGCCCTTTCCAAACTGTCATCCATCTCCTTATAGACAGCCTTATCTGCAACATTGTTTGTAGGACCACTAGGCTGAGGTACCTTAGTGTCCTTTCTCTTTGGCTTCCTAGGTTTTTGTTTCTTTTGAGATTAAGATGTTGATGGTTGAATAATGGTTGGTGTGTGATGGGGATTAGTAGGATTTGCTGAACCTTTACCCATTTCTTCTTGATGTTGTACCACCATTATTTGAAATAAGGGTGTTTCTCTTCTAGAAAAGCCTTTTCCTACCCTTCTTATGTTTCCAAAAATCTTCTAAGTGTGAGAGGGTGTAACATAAATCCTTTTATGATTTGACATTCCTTCCAGTTGTTTCCCCAAAAATATTGATAAAATCTTAGATATACATCCCAAGAATTTTAAGACACATTCTTCCAAGTTCTTCACCATACTTTCAAAAATATACTTTGAAAAGTTAAACTTCTGGTTTGTAGCTAGACAGATAATTGCTGAAGCCATAGTGCTACTAAATTCATTCCATGCAGTAGTCTTAGCACTTAGGCATTGCAAAATGGTACGAAAAAAGGAATTTCCATTGAGGAGAAAAGAATGCCTTATAGAATGTAAGCTTTTATGAAATTTTTCATACCCTATTCTTGTAAGTTCTTCAAAAATGGTAGCATTTGGCAAGCAATCCGTACCTTCCACATCATTCAGTTGAAGGTCACATCTAACAGATGCTTTAGTAACGATTATCTTCTTCCCATCTACTAGGGCTTGTAACTGTACTTCCCTATTGATAGTTTTAACCTTGACAGTAGCCCTAAATTGTTCAATGCATGAAGTATAGATAGTAGGATTGATCGGTAGTGCATATTTGATAGAGTTTGCATTCAGAAAATTAACAATTTGCTCAAACCCTTCACTTTCAGCGGGTTTAGACAAAAACATGACCAAATTGTGAGTATCAGCAAACTGTAAGGTCGTCATTGTGTTGGGTTTTGATGATGAATGATGAAATTGAGTTAGGGTTTGTGATTAGAGAGTGTATGATTGAATGAAAGCGATTAAATGAGTGAATGAAACCCTTAATCGAAGTATTTATGAAAATACCCTCAACAACATTAACGTTCACCAGCAGTTGTAAGTTATGCCTAGCAGCATTAACTTTCAACAGTAGTAGTAAGTTTATGCCTAGCAGCATTAACTTTCAATAGCAGTAGTAAGTTATGCCTAACAACATTAACTTTCAACTCCTGTCCAAACACTCACTGTTTTTAATATATTCCACTCTCTTTTTGTTTTTCAACTCACAACTTCTCTTAATTATTTTACTCACCAAAACTCTCTGTCTGTTTTTATTCCACACATCTTTCTTTCTATTTTTATCCTCACCAACTCTCTCAATTGTTTTATGTTTTTACACATCTCTCTTTCTGTTTTAATTCTCACCAACTCTCTCAATTCTTTTTCTCACAATTTTCACAATGTTAATTATACCAACAGTATTAAGTATAACTAACAGCATTAACTTAGCAATATTAAGTATAACTAGCAACACTAATTATACTTAACAACAGAAACTTTTAATGACATGAATAACAGTACTAATTCATACAAAACTCTACAAAAACATAAAGAGATAAAATATTTTAGAGATTTAACATTCCAATACTAGCAATCAAATATTGAAATCTACTTACATCAAAGGCTTTTGTAAGTAAATCTGCAACATTCTTGTCAATATAGATTTTAACTATATGAATTAACTTCTTTTCATTGTAATCCCTAATAAAGTGATGTCTAATCTCTATATGCTTTGTTTTTTAATGAAAAACAAGATTTTTAATTATGCAAATAGTACTGTTATTATCAATAAAGATTTTGGTATGCAAGAAATTATACCCATAATCAAGTAATTGATTCTGAATCTAAAGCACTTGTCCAGAACAACTTAAAGCATCCACATATTCAGCTTCTGTTGTGGAATTTGCAACCACTGTCTGTTTTTTGCATTGCCATGATATTAACCTACTTCCAAGGAATTGACACCCTCTTGTTGTAGACTTCCTATCCAAGCTTGCTCCAGCATAATCACTATTAGTGTATGCTACCAAATCAAAAGGTGAATCTTTTGGATACCAAAGGCCCAATTTAGGTTGACCTTTTAGGTATCTAAAAATTCTTTTCACAGTATGAAGATGTGACACTTTTGGGTTGACTTGGTATCTTGCACAGGCACACACTGCAAACATAATATCAGGTCTTAAAGAAGTAAGATACATCAATGAACCAATCATTGATTTATATAAATGAACATCCACTTCTTCACCATCTTCATCCTTAAGCAAAAACTTTTGAGTTTCCATAGGTGTGCTTGCTGTCTTGACATCAGTAAAACCAAATTTCTTCAAAATCTCAGTCACATACTTGTTTTGACTGATAAAAATCCCATCCTCCTTCTGGTTTACTTGTAGTCCTAAGAAGAATGTGAGTTTACCCATAGAACTCATCTGAAATTTTTATGCATCATCTTCTCAAACTCACTGCATAATGACTTCTTTGTAGAGCCAAAAATGATATCATCTACTTACACTTAAACTAACAGAATATCACCTTTATTCCTTCTGATAAACAAAGTCTTGTCTATCTTTCCTCTCTAAAACCTATTATCCAACAAATATATTGACAAGGTTTCATACCAAGCTCTGGGAGCTTAATGTAGTCCACACAGTGCTTTTTCAACCTTATATACTTTATCAGGGAAGTCTGGATGTTCAGATCCTGGTGGTTGACAAACATAGACTTCCTCTTCAATCATACCATAAAGAAAAGCACTCTTGACATCCATCTAGTACACCATAAAGTCTTTAAATGAGGCATAGGCTAAAAATAGCCTAATTGCTTCAATTCTTGCAACAGGGGCAAAGACTTCATCATAGTCAATCCCTTCTTCTTGTGTGTACCCTTGAGCAACCAATCTTGCTTTATTTTTAATCACAATTCCTCTTTCATCCTTTTTATTCCTGAAGACCCATTTAGTACCTATAGCCCTTTTGCCATTTGGTAAATCCACCAAGGTCCAAACTTCTTGTAATTTGAATTGTAGAAGCTCTTCCTGCATAGCCTCTATCCAGCTTGGATCCTTTAATGCATGAATTACCTTTTTGGGTTCTTCTTATGATAAAAAGCAAGCAAACAAGCAATTTTGAAAGTCTTTATGGTTTGTTCTTTGCTGAACTGAACTAAACAAACCATGTTCTTCCAAATTCTTTGTCATTCTTCTTGTTTGAGGTGCTGAATTCAAGTCTCCAATAATTTGTTCAACTGGATGATCTTTGTGTACTCTTGTAGTTAGAATAGGACTGACAGGCATAAATGCATCCAAATTGTTCATGTTAGCCTCTGCACCAACATCTTCATCATCATCTGAATAGACAATATCTTTTGAAGCAGGCATATTTAGATCATCTGAAAGTTCAATGCTTGTTTTTCCACCAATAGCATTAACTTCATTTGTGCTAGCAGCATTAACATTGTTAGTGTTGTTAACATTATCATCCTTATTTTGAATAATACTTTCACTATCTTTTCTTGGATCTTCATTAACCTTCTTTTCATCATCTCCTGAAGGTTTAAATCTAACATTAGGAGAACTCTTTGAACTTTGAGGGAATGGTGGATCAGCAGTCCACAATGGTAGTAGAATGTAATCTTTGCTAGGTACTGTCTCCATTCTAGCTTTACCTGGATCATTACATGCTTTTGTACCTGCATTACCATTAGACTGATTTCCTGCAACAACTGGCTCATAATTCATTGACTTTGTTAGTGCATCAATATCAAAAAGCCAATTTGGTCTACTTCCTGCAATATTAGGTGTATTCTCACTAAACTAGACATGCAGGTTCTCTTCAACTATTCTAGTTCTACTGTTGAATACTCTAAATGCTTTACTATTGATTGAGTACCCAACAAAGAATCCTTCATTAGCCTTACCATCAAACTTGCCTAAGTGATCTATGGTATTGAGAATTGTAACAGGACACCCAAATGGTCTCATAAAGCCAAAAGCTAGTTTTCTACCAAGAAAAACATCATAAGGGGTCTTGTTATGAGGCTTAATTACTAATACCTATTTTGCACATAGCAAGTAGTATAAACTACTTCAGTCTATAGTAGGTAGCTTAGAATCAGCCAGCATTGTCTTAGCAGCCTCAATTAGTGTTATATTTTCCTCTCAGCTACACCATTTTGTTGAGGAGTTCTAGCTATAATAAATTCTCTTTTAATACCTTTTTCTCTCATAAAACTAATTCATCTCCTTATTCTTAAACTCAGTTCTATTTTCAAATCTAATTATCTTAACCCTTTGATCTACTATATTTTCTACTCTAGTTATAAAGGACTTAAGAATGCCACTAGTCTCATCCTTAGTAGCTAGAAAGAAAACCCAACTAAAC
>BQNB010002399.1:0-11602 GCA_026074375.1 Tanacetum coccineum | reverse complement strand
AAAAAGATATATGAGAAAATTTGTACAATTCAATAAAGGGCATAAAGGAATCATTTACCTAAATAATCCAAACCTTATGAGAATAAGGCATTGTTTGTTTTTTCAGAAATGCCTCTTAATAGCATTTTAATCCGACTCATTCATACGCAGTTAGATATTTTAGGTCATTAAGACTGTTTGTTTTTTTCAAGTCATTCAGAGGCAGTAAGAGGCACGCAATGTTAAGAGTGTTTATTATTCTGATCATTAAGAAGCAGTAAGAGGCATAAACCTCTTCTGAACTAGATGTAAATAGGTGTCTTAACACCTCTTAATGTTTTTTTTTCTTGTTTCACTTTTGTCTTTTGTATTAAAAATATCAAATAGAATCATTGCATATGTTTTGTAAGATAAAGAGTGTATAAGATGATATGTGTCAACTCATATTTTGTTCAAATTGAAGGGTACGGTTTCGGACTCATACATCTCAATTCTAACGCGACTCATTTAGTCAATCGTCTTAAGAAGTTTAATTTAAACTTTTAATTGATTATATTATGAAAAAAATAATATTAAATGAAGTTTATTTTTCTTGTGCGAATACAGTTGTTTTATATTTAAAATTTAAAAATTATAGTTTAACACATCTAGACATTTTTACTAAAATAAACAGTTTTATTTCATTCAGATTCAGATTTCTCAACCACTTATTCATATTAAGATGGAAATCAGATTCAGACTTTTTTACCGAATATTCAGATTCAGATTCAGAGCCTCTTAATAAACAAATAGCATCTCGAGTGCCAAATAAAAATAAGCCACATCTTATAAGTGAGAAAATGCAAATTTCAAAATAAATATCATATAATGCACTCGATTTGTTATATTTTATAGTGTGGAATAACAAACGGAATACTAACACCCGAATCATATCATATTCCCCATGAAATTAAGAACTTTAACTCAGTATGTAAACATTAAACAATAATTGTCTCGTTCCACACATTTGATTGTTTTGATCCCTATTACCTATTGTTACACACCGCTAAATTTACATTACCAAAAATATTTTTCTACTTTGTTGCTTTAAGTATCGCGTCAACCCTGAAATACTCATTTGCGGGTTATCAACAAACTCTATTTTGCATCTTGTTTTTGGTCCTAATCAGCATTATGATGTTATGAGAGTTTGTACCTGCAACCATATAGACTCGGCAATTTGTGAAACGATGCTAATTTTTAAGTTCAACTATGAGATCATGATAATTAACTTGTTTAAACTGAATACTTGAGTAATTATCTCCCTCAATACAATAACGAACCTGCAAATACAAAAACCAATTTTTTTTATCACTTTAAGGCTGGACGAAGTGGTGTAAAACTCACCGAGTGAGTTTGTAACTCACGCATGAGTTGCCACTCCGGTGTTACAAACTCACTCGTGAGTTATGACCAAATGTGTGTTGAGTGGTGAGTTACTCACCTTCGTGAGTTGAAGTAAAACAAAAAAGAGCCATTTGATCTTGTATAAAAAAACATTCACTACCACATTTTTTACTTATAAATACTTATAAACTTCACCATATTTATACACATCTTCTCATATTCTTACTCAAACAACACATATTTCATTCCTCATTTAATCGAAATAGATTCGTATACGTTTATGTTCCCGGACGAAGAAGAAGAAGAAGAAGTTGTTAGCCGTAGGGTGAATTATTGTTGGGAAATATATTGTAAAAGACTTAATACTGGTAGTATAACAGTTAAGTCTGGTAGTATTAGTTAGTTCTGGTAGTACTAAGTTAAGTCTGACAATACTAAGTTAAGTCTGACATTACTAAGTTAAGTCTGACAGTAGTATAGTTAGTACTGGTAGAGTGGCAGTACTATAGTTAGTACTTGTCGTATGTAGTTAAGTCTGTTTATGTAACAGAATAGAGGTAATAGTTATCTTAGAGATATTTTAGGAGATATCTTAGGAAAGGATATGCATTATCCTTTCACACGTTTTGTAAAGCATTCTAGGGTTTCCTTGGTGTATAAAAGGAACCATACGACATAGAGTTTCATATGAGTAATAGAAGCATTGAAGCTTAATAGAATTCAATAACAAAATTAGTATTATTGTTCTTCTTAATTTTTGTGTTAAGATTCCGCATTAACACTTGATATTCATAGTCAGTGTCTCTCACATAGTTGATTTGGATTTATTCAAGTTAGCTATTGTCTTACAAAGGCTATATAGATCCAACACAAAGGCTATTGTGGGTTCAAAATCAACTACTGGACTATGGTTTCAATTTTATGAATACCAAAATCCACATTGATAATGAAAGCACAATCTGCATTGTGAAGAACCCAGTGTATCATTCCAAGACAAAGCACATCGAGATACGCCACCATTTTATAAGAGATTGTTATGAGAAGAAGCTCATAAGTGTGGAGAAAATTTACACAGACAGTGATTCCTTAAACAACTGCTATCTCAAATATCAAACTCCCAATTCTGAAGAAGGAGGAGTATGATATATGGGCTATGGAAATGGAGCATTACCTTGAGTACATTGACAATGATGTTTGGAAGGTAATTCAGAATGGAAACTCCAAGAAGAGAATTTCAACTGGAAAGGATGGTATTGTTCGAATACTTTCACCAGTAACTGCTGCAGAAATTCAAGCTGTTGAAAAGGAAAGGAAGGCTAAGAATATCTTGCTGATGGCCATTCCCAAGGAGCATATGAGAAGATTTCATGGAATGGATGATGCAAAAGAGATCTGGGAAGCCATCAGAATTAGGTTTGGTGGTTATGCAAATTCAAAGAAAATGCAGAGGCTGTTTTTAACAATACTGTTTGAAGCCATTTTACCAATATCCAGTTCAGAAGGGTTGAAAAGGATAAACCGTATTCAAACATTACTTTCTCAGTTGGAAGCTCATGGTGCTGAAGTATCAAATGAGGATGCCAATTATAAGTTTCTCAGGTCGTTGCCCCCAGCATGGTCCAATCTGGCAATGACTATGAGAACTAAACCAGATGTTGATACTTTATCTATTGATGACTTGTACAATAACCTTAGGGTTTTTGAAGAAAGGAAATACTAAAGGTGCTCAATAAAAAGTCTTAAATATGCTCAAAATGTTGCTTTTGTTTCACAAAGCAAAAGCAACACTAATAAGGTTAAGTCTGGTTTTACTGGTGCCTACAGTACTTGCACTCCTTCCACTTCTTCAACCAATATTTCTGAAAAAGAAGTTCTTGCTGGTTTTGCTGATGAAGTTATTTACTCCCTCTTTGCCAAACAATCAGAGGACTAGGACTTGCTTCATGAAGACCTGGAACAAATTGATGACTTGGACATTGAAGAGATGGACATAAACTGGCAGATAGCAATGATTGCTATTCGAATGAAGAAGTTCTATAAGAAAACAGGAAGGAGAGTTCGTGTTGATGGAAAAACACCTGTTGGTTTTGACAAAAAGAAGCTTGAATGCTTCAATTGTCACAACACTGGTCACTTTGATTGCAGGAATGTAGCAATAGGGACACATGATGGAAAGAAGAAGAGAGACTCATTTTATCAACATCAAGAAGCTGGGAAGCAAGAGAAGAATCAGATGGGCTTGCTGACAATGGATGATGGGATTGTCAATTGGGGAGAACATACTGAAGTTGAAGAGACAAATCATGCACTTATGGCTATCAGCTCAAGTAATGAGGTATCTTTGTGTTCTAAAATTTGCATTGTTATCAATACCTTTTAAAACATTGTGTGAATGAACAAATTGAATACAGAGTTAGGGATCAAGAAGCACATTATTCTTGCATATAAGTTAAGCAGTTAAGAAACTAGAAGTCAACTTGTTACTTTTCAATAAACAGCAACCTTTCTCTACAAAGCTTACATTTCAGGCTAATGAAATATATGAAAAAGATGAAAAGCTTAAAAGATATAGGAGAATTGGAATGAAAGCTGTAAAGAAAGGAACAATTGTAGGAAAACATTAGATTCATGGAAAGACTCTTCCAAGAATTCTTTGGATGAATTAATTAATTCTGGCATGAGTTCAAATAATAAACTTGGCTTAGGGTATGAAATACAATCAAACAATGAGGTTCTAAGTTATGAGGAAGAAATGAATTTCTCTGTTTTTAATTGCTCAAAAGAGGATTCAGTTGGAAAACCTTTGTACAGTAGATTTATAAAAACTAATGATTTTAAGGTGTTTCAACATCCTTAAGTGGGAGATTATACTCCTTTCAGACACAAGAAGAATTGATGAGTCTTTTATGTTTTGGGTAAAAGGACATCAGAGCTGAACCAAATGTTATCAGATGATAGATCCAGTGAATATTCTACCTGTCAATCTAATGACAGTGCAGGATCTATTGAAATTCCTCTTGAAATTCTGTTGATCCTGAATCTGAGATTTCAAGTGTACCTCAGAAGTGTATGTGTTCTACACCTGTATACATACGATGAAAAAGGTCTGTGTCTGATCCAAAAACAAAAGAGATTGAACCTAGTTGTGTTTCACACATAAAAACTCCTAGACAACCAATCAAAGATCAAGCAACACCTAAAGTTAACAGGAAGAATTGGAATGCTATGATGGAAATAGAACTAGGGGAAGGTTACTCTTTCACAAAGAAGAAATGTTTTGTTTGTGGTAGTCTAAGTCACTTAATCAAAGATTGTGAATATTATGAAAAAAATGGCAAGAGAGGCTGAGTTTAAGAAACAAAGGGCTTTTAATACTGGTAATGAGGTGTCAAAACCAGTATGGACTAATGCAAACAGGGTTAATCATGCTAATCCAATTTGTTCTAGATCAGTACAACGTTAATACTGGTTTGGGATAACATTAATTCTGTTAGGCCTAATATTAATACTGGTAGAACAAATGTTAATCCTGTTAGGCCTAGAGTTAATACTGGTAGTTCAAATGTTAATTCTATTAGATCTAGAAAGCTAATACCTACCAAGAACTCAAACAGCTTGAGTTCCTTAAAAGATCCACCAATTGTGACATTCATTTTAATCAAAGAAGGCATTTTTCTAAATCTCATTCACTTGTGAGTAGACCCATTGTTAGAAATAAATCAAGAATGACTTATTCTCATGCTGTAAAAGGAAATTGGGGATCTGTTGTTAAGACCTCAGCAGGTTATAATTAGAGGAACTCAAACTCCAATTGTAATAGTGGACCAACTTTTATTAGAACTATGAATGCTAAAGGTCCACAAGGCAAACCCAAGCCTGAAAAGGCCTGGGTCCCTAAGAGAAACTGATTTTTCTTTTTCATGTGCTGAATTCATCCCTGAAGGGGAAATATAGATAGAGTTAATTTGATAGTGGATGCTCAGGGCACATGACAGGTAACAAGGATCAACTAGAGGATTTTGAGAATTCAATGGGGGTTGTTACCTTTGGTTTGGGCGCGGTATCTGATGGCTGTGGGTTTGCGGGCTGTATTAGCCATCGCTTTCCACTTACTCCTACTACGCCTCGTCCCCGTCTCTCTACTTTTTGGTAGCAACAGGCTACTATCTGGTAAAGGAAAAATATGAGTTAGGTAATTTAGATTTGATAGTGTGTCTTTGTAAAGAACTTTGTGCATTTTAAACCTTTTCTTAATATCACAAATATGTGATAAGCAGCACAAGGTTCTTTTTACTGAAACTGAATGTCTTGTTGTATCTTCTGACTTTAAGATGCCTGATGAAAATCAGATACTTCTAAAGGTCCCTAGACATCACAATATGTACAATTTTGATATGAAGTACACCTACTCCGGCAAATGGTTTTGCTGGTTTGATTGCTAAAGCCACATCTGATGAACTCTAAATTGTTGGCACAGAAGGTTAGGTAATATCAATTTTAAAATAACAAACTTATAAAGGGAAAACTTGTAAAAGGTCTACTTCCAAGGTTTTCAAAAATGACCATACATGTGTTGCCTGCCATAAAGGTAAACAACACAGGGCCTCCTGCAAAGCCAAATTAGAAAGATTAATCACTGAGCCATTACACACCTTGCATATGGATCTTTTTGGTCCTACTTCTGTAAAAAGCATTAATCATGCAAGTTATTGCCTTGTTTTATGATGATTGTACAGATTTAGTGGGTAATCTTTTTTGCCCTTAAGGATACGAAACTGAGTGGAATTCTTTCCGAAACTTCATTAGGCAGATTGAAAACCAGCTTAGTCATAGGGTTAAAATCATTAGATCAGATAATGGCACTGAATTTAAGAATAGAGATATGCTTGAATTTTATGGAAACAAGGGAATAAAACAAGAGTATAGCAATGCCAGAACTCCACAACAGAATGGAGTTGCTGAAAGAATGAACAGGACCCTAATTGAGGCTGCTAGAACTATGCTAGCAGACTCACTCTTACCAACTACTTTTTGGGCAGAAGCAGTTAGTACTGCTTGCTATATTTTTAATAGGGTAAGAGTGACTAAACCTCAAAACAAAACTCCTTATGAGCTTTTGTTTGGCCATAAACCAATTATCAGCTACATAAGACCTTTTGGGTGTCATGTTACAATTTTAGATACTCTTAGTGTACTTGGCAAGTTTGATGGAAAAATCTGGATGAGGATTCTTAGTGGTTACTCTTAAATAGCAAAGCCTATACGTGGTTTATAAATTTAGTAAAAACCAAAAGAGTAGAAGTAAAATTGCTGTTTAATTTTCTTAAAGATAAACCCAATGTCAAAGGAGTAGGGTATAGATGGATGTTTGATATTGATTATCTTACTGATTCTATGAACTATATTCCTGTATCTTTGGAGAATCAAGCTAACCCACATGCAGGTGCTTCAGAAGTAACTAACAGTGCAGGTACTTCACAAACTCCAAGTTCTAATGCCTCTGAGGAAAAAGATGAGGATGTAGAGCTTATTGTTGTGCCTTTAACTGTGAGGAATACTAAAGAAAAAGCTGAATCAAGGAAAATCTCCACAAATTTAAAGACAAGAAGAAAATCTTGACAGAACTTCAGACAAGATGAGAAGGCTTCTTATTTACTGACTCTTTAAGAAGATAATCCTAAGATTCTAGCTTTTAGAAGAGAGTTGGAAGAAATTGCTCTAAAGCATTTAGGAAAAGTATCTGAAAACACCACTACCAGTACTCCTTCAGTTAATACTGGTAGTTTTGATCCTGATGATTCACCTATGCCAGAGCTCAAAATCTTTCACAAGTCTGAGACAGGAATTTTTGATGAGGCATCTTATGATGAAGAGGGCGTGATAACTGATTTCAACAGCCTACCAACAGAAATTGAAGTCAGTCCTACTCCTACACTTAGGATTCACAATATTCACCCGAAAAGTCAAATCCTTGGTGATCCTAAGTCAGCTGTGCAAACTAGAAGCAAAGTGCAACAAAAATCAGGAGCTCATGCACTTTTCAGCTTTATTCAAAAGCAGCAAAGAAACAATCACAAAGATCAACAACATTGTTTATTTGCCTGTTTTCTATCTCAGGAGGAACCTAAAAAGATTTCTAAAGCTCTACAAGATGACAGTTGGGTTCAAGCCATGCAAGAGGAGTTGTTACAGTTTAAGCTGCAACAAGTATGGGTTCTTGTAGATCTACCTCACGGAATGAAGGTGATTGGTACTAAATGGGTCTACAGAAATAAAAGAGATGAAAGAGGAGTGGTTGTCAGAAATAAGGCAAGATTGGTGGCCCAAGGGTACACGCAGGAGGAAGGTATTGACTATGATGAGGTTTTTGCTCCTGTGGCAAGAATAGAAGCTATCAGGTTATTTTTAGCCTTTGCCTCATTTATGGGGTTCATAGTATACCAAATGGATGTAAAAAGTGCCTTTCTGTATGGCACTATAGATGAAGAGGTTTATGTCTCACAACCTCCTGGCTTTGTTGATCCTGCTCACCCTAAGAAGGTTTACAAGGTAGTCAAAGCTTTGTATGGACTGCATCAAGCTCCTAGAGCTTGGTATGCTACTCTATCAACATTCCTAGAGAAGCATGGATACAAGAGGGGTACAATTGACAAGACTTTATTTATTAAAAGGGACAAGAAGGATATCATGCTGGTTCAAGTGTATGTTGATGATATCATTTTTGGATCTACCAAAAAGTCTTGGTGTGATGAGTTTGAAGCCTTGATGAAAAGCATATTTCAGATGAGTTCTATGGGAGAACTCACATTTTTCTTAGGATTACAAGTCAAACAGAACAAGGCAGGAATCTTCATATCTCAGGACAAGTATGTAGCTGAGATACTCAAGAAATTTGATCTTGTAAATGTGAAAACTGCAATAACCCCCATGGAGACCAAAGTGGCATTGACAAAAGATGAGGAAGCTGTTGATGTGGATGTGCACTTATACAGATCCATGATAGGTTCTCTCATGTATTTAACTGCCTCTAGGCCTGATATAATGTATGCAGTATGTGTTTGTTCTCGTTTTCAGGTCACTCCCAAGACTTCACATCTCAATGCTGTGAAGAGAATCTTTAAGTACCTTAAGGGCAAACCACATTTGGGCTTATGGTATCCTAGAGAATCACCTTTTGACCTGGAAGCATTCTCTGACAGTGATTATAGTGGGTCCAACCTTGACAGGAAATCCACAACAGGTGGTTGTCAATTTCTTAGACAAAGACTTATCTCATGGCAATGCAAGAAACAGACCATAGTGGCTACTTCTACAACTAAAGCTGAATATGTAGCTGCTGCAAATTGCTGTGGACAAGTATTGTGGGTTCAAAATCAACTACTGGACTATGGTTTCAATTTCATGAATACTAAAATCCACATTGATAATGAAAGCACAATCTGCATTGTGAAGAACCCAATGTATCATTCCAAGACAAAGCACATCGAGATACGCCACCATTTTATAAGAGATTGTTATGAGAAGAAGCTCATTAGTGGTGCGAGAAAAAAGAAAATTCACACAGACTTAAATGTAGCTGACCTATTGACTAAACCTTTTGATGGACCATGGTTTAATTACTTAGTGGTTAGTATTGGGATGATAAACACATAGCTACATTTAAGGGGAGGCTAAATTGTATAGTGTGTATACTTCTGGTAGTTAGTTTAACTAAAATCTGGCTTAAGTAGTTATTAAATACTGGTTGTTTAATAGTATGTAACTCTTGGTAGTTAGTAGTATTATTTGGTAGTTTGTAGTATTCATTCAGGATAGTTAGTTTAAGTTAATTCTGGTCTATACAAACTCTTTGCAGCTTGTTTTTCTTTGTTTTAGTTATTCTTGCGGTAAGGAAAATAGCATGGATTTGTAGATGTAAGGCAGCGTTAGTGAATTAAGTCTTAAATTTAGTAAATACTTAATTCTGGTTGAAAAAGAGTTAAATTCGGGTTGTATCATAATTAATCTGGTTTGACCAAAGTTAAGTCTGGTAGTGTAAATTTTAATACTGGTAGGTTATTGTTAGTACTGGTTACGAGAAAATTGACTTTCTCTGCTTAAACACAGTTTAAATGTTACCGTTACAGATTTTTACGGCGCTATTGTTGTTAAACAGAGAAGCTATATATAGATAATGTTTGATTTCTCTTTCACACTTATCTGTTTATTGCTATCTCCTTTTCGCAAAGTAAAAATCTTCTTTATTTTTTATAAAGGGATATAGTCAATTGCTCTTGCGATACAGGCATCTACAACCTCACTCGTACCTAAACCCATTAAATTTTTAGTTCAAATCACTACCTTGTATTACTACTTTCGATTCATGGCTTAATTAAAATACTACGACAAACACAATCAAGTGGGGTTCTTGCGCAAGCCTGATAAAAGTGTGGGGTTTGCAGAGATAGTGGATTTTCTAAGAGGTTCTAACCTCAGGTATGCTTTAACTACTAATCCTACTATTTATGATTCCATAGTTAAACAGTTTTGGCAGACTGCTACTGCCAACACTCTTGTTGATGGGACTCTAGAATTATAGGCAACTAGTGATACCATTGTATATACAATCACTGAGGCATCTATTAGACATAAGCTTCAATTAGCAGATGCTTCAGGGATTACAATGTTGCCAAATAATGAGATTTTGAGGGTGTGGAATGGGGCATTTGGGGATATCCTACATCGGATCTTTTACCTTTTGGAAAAGCTTTTTCACACCCCAATGGAGATTTTTAGTCCACCATATTTTGCATTGTATAAGCTCTAAAAGTGGTGGATGGGATCAATTTGGTAGCAATATCGCTACTGCTTTGATTTGTCTTTCCACTGGCAGAGTTTATAATTTTTCAAAACTAATTTTTGATGGCATGGTGGCAAACTTGAAAAGCAAAACAAAGTTTTTGATGTATCCTCGTTTTCTGCAACTGATTTTGGATATTCAAACGGAAAACAAACACCCTTATCTGGCTGTGACCCTGACCAAAAAGATTTTTAGGAATATGAAAAGGGGTTTTAGAGGGGCACCAAGACCTTTGTTGCCTGCTATGCTGCTTGTTGCTACTACTAATCCAAGTGCAGGTCAAGAACATCCTGATGTGGCTCAATCTCAACCATCATCATCCACAATTCTAGTACCATCTACATCTTTACCACCAGAACAATCTCCACCACCTATAACTGTTCCTATCCCTGCATCTACACCTACACCTATCCCTGAAACTGACCCTGAACCTAAGGAGCACACTTTTGAGGAACCATCCCCAGCACACCAACACTTCTCACCCCCACAAGAGCATGCCTAAGGACAGATGACTGTGGATGCTTTGCTTCAATTAGTTCCTCAATTAATGACAAAAATTTATAGTCTAGAAAAGGATCTCAAGCAAACCAAGCTGACAATGGGGAGTGCTATTGTGAAATTGGTCAAGAAGGTGAAGAAGTTGGAAGGTATTTTGAAAAGGAGAAATGTGGTCTTATCAGATTCTGAAGAGGAAGAACCTGAGGCTCAGGGGAGGAAAAGTCAAGATGATCCTCTAGTTTCTTTGGTACAAGGGCTGGTTACTCCTTCTAAGATAGTTTGAAGCCACTAAACTTTGAAGCCACTAAAGATAGTTTGAAAAGATTTGGTGAAGAACTCCAAACAAAGACTTCAAAAAGACTAAAGAGTGATGAAGCAAAAGATGATGAGCCAACTAAGAAGTCTGGAAAGAGGAGAAAACATATGGCAAGGAAAGGATTGCATACAGACCTTGATGAGGATGATTTTGAAGATTCAGATAAAGCTAGTGAACAAAATGATTCTGTTTTAGGTACTAAAATTCCTATTAATCCTGTTCCTGTAGCTATGAAATCACCTAGTATAGCTAACTATAAGATCATCAAGCAAGGAGAAAAAGGTATGTACCAAATAATTAGGGAAGATGGAACTCATATAGTGTACATAAATTTTGGTGCTATGCTGAAGGATATATCTAGAGATGATCTTACTGAGTTATATAGGATCGTCATGAATAGATATGGGATAGATGGACCAGAGGATAAACTAGAGAAGGTATTTTAGATGTATTTAAAGAATATGTTTGAGGAACCTCTTAGTACAGATCCTATTTGGAGTTTGATAAGTCAAGAAAGGATCATACGTTAGAGATATTATGATACCTGTAGAGTACATTGTTTGAACTTAGAGTCAATAGATGTA